>JAFEMH010000856.1:510000-601796 GCA_022495995.1 Adenophora triphylla var. japonica
CCTGCCAAAGGGGCATTGGTCAATTTAGAATGGCTGAGATCGAAGTTCTCTCCTCATTTGTACTCCTCGAACCCTCGAAAAGCTGTCTGTGCTGCTAAGGCATATCTCTTATATTTATTGGGGTGCACAATCTTCTCTGATAAGACCGGGACATGTGTCAACGCGAGCTATCTAGATTTTTTGAGAGATGATGGGGCAATTGGGAATTATGCTTGGGGAGCCGGAGCGTTAGCTTTTCTGTACCGGCAACTAGGAAAAGGATCTAGGTTTAACTGTCATCAGATTTCCGGGCACTTAACCTTGTTGAGGCATAGGTTTATGAGAGGTTTCATGCGTTTAGGAACGGTTTCAACAACTTCTATCTACCCAATTTGCCGCTCACATTGAAGTGGTTACCACCTCGGGCTCAACCAGCGACAGTTGCCTCCGTGCAAGTAAAGAGACAACATATTGACATTATTCAGGACACGGAAGTAAGTATTATTTTTGTAGTAATAATTTTCACATGCATTTTTGTTTTCTTAAATGAAACTATATTAATATTTTTTATGTTTTTATTGTAGGTGATTTGGATGCCGTACGAAGGTATCCGCGCTCAATATACTTTTCCTAGAGTCGCGCTATATCAAGGTGCCATAGTTGCCGGTAATGTTGTGGAACCACATCTTCCTGATCGGGTCTTGCTACAGTTTGGGTGCATGCAAACAATACCAAACCCTCCACTTGGTCTTGGGATGGCGAGAGGAGATAAGAAGTCTTTAGTAGGGTGGATCATGTTTGCCCGGTCATTCTATGACTAGAAGTCGAATTGCGTCGATAAACGCAAGTTCCAGGGATGTAGAGTGCCTCAAGAGGCTGCAGATGATAATCTGCAATGGTACTCTGCATATTCACACCATATTGTGCACCCCATTTCTGAGCGGGCTCACGCTGTCAGGAGGACAACTGAAGTTGTTGCTCCTAATCCGTGAGATATGATTATGAATGTCCGAAACGTCATGATTCCTATTGCTGAGAGATGGAGAGATGGACAGATGGAGATCGCTCATTTAGTTTAGAGGAGGCTATGGACGTCATCTTTAGAGCATTGGCAGCAACTCAAACCCCAGCACGGACATCAACTTCTCAGGGTGGTAGAAGACGACAAAAGATTTGCAGTTTTGGTTTTTTATGAACAATTATTTTTGGTTTTGTATTTGATGTTTGAAAATGTGGTAATGATTGTATGAACAATTATTTTTGGTTTTGTATTTGATGTTTGAAAATGAGGTAATGATTGATTTATGGATTTATGGTTTGTATATATATGGAGTAATTGGTTGGTGTATGTATGAGGTGGGTGTGTATATGGGTTAATGGTTTTATGTGTATGGGGTGATTGGTTGGTGTATGGATTTGTTTGTATATGTGTGTATGGGTGATGGTTGCAGCATAGACGAGTCGGGGACGTGCACTGGTGAGTGCAGACTACAGCCAGTACTTGTCGAAAAACTGGAAAAAATTCGGCCGATGCGGCCGAACCCGGTCAAAGTTCGGCCGATGCGGCCAGAAAATCCCATTTACATTCGGCCGATGCTTGGCCAGAGACTTATAATAAGAGTGTGTTTTTTTTTGGAAACGTTCACGAAAAAACATTGTTACGTGTTCTCAGCATTGGCTTAAATTTAAAAAAAAAAAAATTGCCATAGTTACAAAGGTTCGGCCAGTACTGACCGAATTTTTTTCAGTTTTTCGGCAAGTACTGGCGAAATATTTGATAAAATTCAGCCACTACTAGCCGAACCATTCAAAAAAAAAATTCCATTTTTTTTTCTGTTTATTAAGACGGAATGTAACAGTGTGTTTCCCGTAATTAAAAAAGTTAATTTAATTTAAATTTAGTTAAATTTTAATATAACTTTAAATGGAAGACATGATTGATCCATCAAAGATTTCAGCACTTCGCATGCCCACGTGTAGTTTCCTTCTTTCTCAGCCTCTAGGTATACACCAGCAATTAAGAAGGTCATTTTGGTTGAAGTCACGCCCACAATCTCAAGAAAAGGTAAGTTGTACCTATTTGTCTTGTAAGTGCAATCCATGAACAAGACGTATGGAAATGCCTTCATCAATTCAATGCTTTTCGGATGAGCAAAGAATATCTCCTTAATGACATTTGTACTCTCGCATTGCCGATTATTCGAAGTGATAAGCATGATTGGTCAATTTAAATATGAGCTGTTGGATTTGAGAACGACCCGCATGCTCAGTTGCCCTGTTCTTCACTCGCGCATTATAAATAGTCCGTATTATGGACTTGTTTTCCGGAAATTTCTCTTTTAATCCATGTAAAGTATCCTTCGGCCGGCTATTTGCATGTGACAATTCTATCACGTACTCCTCCTCTGATTTCAGTAATCTACCGGCATAAGAGTGACCCAACATGGATTCGCAAATCGGATGATTGTGAAAGCCACAAACCACTTTTAATTGCCATTCACCATCAACCGTGACTTGTCTGGCGTTCAACTGAAACTTACAATCGCATTTCTTTGTTCCGCTCTCTCTATTTTTTTTCCCCAATATTTCAAGGTTGACAGATTCGTGAGAGGACAGAGAGATTGGTTTTTCCTTGTATGTCCCCTAGCGATCACCATAGTTGCAAAAGGCTAGCGCCTCTCTCGCCCGCCTCGCCGTTTTGGCGCCTTTAGGGGTCGACCGCCTTTTGATTTTATGGGGGGCTGTTGTGTGCCTTTTAGGCCGGATGAGGCGTTTCTTGGTTACGGGGAGAGGCGTGAGGAGTCCGCCTTTGTCAAAAGACATAATAGGCGTATGTGTAGTGTTAAACTAGGTCATTTTGTAATTTTAGTTTCAATAATTTAACTTACCCAATGCGTTGTTTTGGGATAAAGATAGCTTGTGGCGTACATAAGAAAGAAAGATGAGTTGGTCAAACTAGTTTTTCCTTAAGATAAGAAAAAACGTGTTTTTCAAAAGCGCTGGGCATTATTATTCAAAACAAACGGTGGCATTTTCGTAATTACTGGTTTCCCCATTTATGCCAGTGCCTGTTTAAAAAAGTGCAAGTGTGATAAAGTGCCAGTGTATGTGTCACAAAAATGTCAGTGAAAAAAGTGTCAGTACCAATTTAACAAAGTGTCAGTGTAAGCGGCTGGCGCTTTGTTAAGCGGCGGCACTTTTACACGGCACTTTTATATACGTGAACCGGCACTCTTCACACCGGCACTCTGTTATACTAACACTGGCACTTTGTTACACTAATATTTTTCTTTGGCTCTCAAAACACAAGCACCGGCATTCAAAAAAAATATGGTGGCATTCAAAATCACGTCTGTTGGCACTCAAATACACATCTGTTTGGCACTCAAAAAACACTTGATAATTATTTTCTTTGGTATTCAAAAAAACATGGGTCGGCATTCAAAAACCTTGGTGGCATTTGAAAACACATACACTAGCACTCAAAAACACGTACACGGCACTCAAATTCCCATCCGATTTGTTACGCGCACGCGAGTAAGTACGGCATTCCAAAACTATTGGCGCTCGAATTATAATCTGGCACATCAAATCCCCCAACCCCATCATCCTTCTTCCACATGCACGAGATCAAATCCCCTAACCCCGCCCGTCCTTCTTCTTCCACAACGCATTGATTCTTACAATTGCGCAACTTTCGAATGTGCTAGTAGTAATCAAGAATGGCTTTGTTTGGATGCGCTACTGTTTCGATTTTCCCCTCTCTTTGTTCTAAAATCAACAAGCAAGCGCCTAACAAATTTAATACACAGTTAATCCATGAATCTAGCTTCAACAAATCCACTAACATTTGCAAGTCTTCGATTCTTCAACCGATAAATCCATGGAATTTGAAGTCTCATTTATCTCGCTCTCCATTAGAGCTCCCAATCTCGTCCCCGGCAGTGCGACTAGGTTTTTCTTCACTTTTTAATTTTGATTGGGTCGTTGATTGGGCGATTGTAGAGAAGGGATTGGGGCGTTGTTTCGATGCACAGAGAAATGGTGAGGAAGGGATTCGGGAGAGACAACTGGGGAGGAGGCGATTGAGGTCGCCGGTGAATAATGGATTTTTGAGAGAGAAAGCTTGGTGAGGAAGACGGCTTGAGAGATAATGGGTGGTCTCTGTTTACATTTAGAGAGAGAGAGAGAGGTGAGAGCGTGTTCTAAAAACACGTTTTTTGTTAAGCTTACAAAAAAACGCGTTTTTTACAAGTTTTTGGCAAGAAAGATATTCATAATTTCTCTCGAGCGATCAAAAGAAAATAAGTGTGATAAATAACAAATCAGAACGACGACAAAGGAGTGGGATAAAAACATTACAAATAGCTTTCTTTATTTAAAATTTTTAAGGGAGGTTTGCAAATTTTAATATGTTTACTAATTTAATTTGTTTTTTCGATTTACTTTGGGTCTCCTTTGTCATTTAAAGTTTTAACTGTATATTATGTTCATCTCTAGGTATGGAATTATATATTTAAAATTATATATTTGAATTCACCTATTTCACGCTTTTAAACGACTACTTGTTTACTGATTTGAATATAAAATGTGTTTTTTTCTTAGAATTCTCACTTTTGGTTGCTTTAGTTGTGTTAAGTTGCTATTACATGTGAAATTTTGACTTTTATTTAATGCAAAAAAAAAATTCTTAACATGTTTAAGATTTGTTTAATATATTTTACATATATATTATTTTACTATTCCTTTTGTTTTATTTTACCGCCTTGATCGCCTTTCGGCCGCCTTTCAACCGCCTCGCCATTCGCCTTTTCTAAGAACTTCTCGCCCGCCTCTCGCCTTACGCCTTTAACAACTATGGCGATCACAAACAAGCGTCATTCGAGGAGCGGAATTACGGCTCCCGTTATCCGACCGACCGACTACGATGACAAACCCATGCTCTTCCCCCTTTTTACGCACCCATTCAAACATTATTTTTCGGTCTCGAAAAAATAATGGCATTGTGAATTCTGGAGTGTAGTCTCGCAAAACGCTTTCAAAATCAACCGAGACATAATTGTTGTCACCCAGGGAATACTGCAACAATTCAATAAAACAATAAGGGAGGTGTAAGCAGAAAAACAAAGGTTCGGCCAGTGGTGGCCGAATTTTTTTCGATGGTTCGGCTGGGTGTGGCCGAAATATTTTAAAAATTCGGCTTCTTGCGACCGAAAAACATCCCAGATTCGGCAAACCAGAGCCGAACAATTTCAAAATTTCGGCCGGGTGTGGCCGAACCTGAACTTAATTTCGGCCGGGTGTGGCCGAACCTGAACTGATTTTCGGTCACTACTGGCCGAATTTGAGCTACGAAACAGAAAAGACATTTTTAACAAATTTAAATGATTAGAAAACTTACATTAACATTCGATGGTAGAGCATCCACGATGATGAGCCTTCTGAATCTCTTGTCTTGGAACAAATATGTATGAATTTTTTTATTTTATTTTATTTTTTTTTGAGACAAATGATGGTGAGAGGAAGAGGAAGAAAAGGAAGGTAATTTTTTTTAATGTAAAAAAATAAAGAAGGAAGTGATTAAGTAAAAAGGTGAAAATTGATGAGGGAGGGGAAGGTGGTGAAATTGATGAGGGAGGGAGGGGGTATACGGGTTTACTCAACAATTTTACGAGTTTATTTAACATTAGTGATTTAGTTAATAGATTTAGGGATAATGTTGTAAATTCACTCGATGGCATTTTTGAAGATTATAATTTACGGGTTTACTCAACAATTTTACGGGTTTATATAACAATTCTCAAAAAAAAATTCCAGGGGCTTCTGTGCGAACCAGAATTTGCCACAGTTTTCAAGAAATTACCTCAGCCGTTGGATGAAGCAGAAGAAAAACGCCTCTCCCCGTCGCCACCTTATCCACGGCGGCAGTGTACGATTTCAAACCCTGACAAGCAACCTTGAACTTCTCACGCGCATCCGCCTCCGTCAAAGAGATAGCTCTGACGACGGTAACGTGAGGCTCGAACTCCGGCCCGTTGAACTCCGATCGGAGAGCGAGCATCAACTTCTTCACCCTTTCCGAGACATCAACGGGTGGAAGCGCCCAGACAGAGTAATCTTCCTTGACAGATTCCTTGATTACTTGATTGTCCATGGAAATCGGGAAAAGGAGGAAGAGAGAGGGGGCTAGAATTCCGAGAAGGGCGAGGAATTTAATCAAGTAGAAGCGCCGTGACAATCAAAATTGATTAAACACCGAAAAAGGGCGATTTTGAATAGAAAAATCCATTTTTGTGATGATATTATAATTAACTAGCAGTACACCCCTGTGCTCGGGACGAAAAAATAGAATAATTTATATTAAATCAAAAATTAGTACAATAATATATATAATCAAATATCAATTAAAATTAATAATATAATATGAAATAGTGATATTTAATGTAAATATGGAAAAGTAAGTAACAAAAAAAATAACAGCAAATATGATTATGTAAACAATTTCTCTAACTAAATTTAGTACAACAATATATCTAATTAAATATTGATTAAAGTTGAATAATGTAATATGAGATAGGGATATTTAACGAAAATAGAGGAGAAATAACACGGAGAACAACAAAGAATATGATTATGTAAACAATTTCTCTTAACTAAATAACATCTTGGATCGAAAATACTTAAAGACATTAATATATATTAAACCAATCCGTATTAGTTTATAAATAATAAACGGAAAAGGAAATCCAATTTTTTTAGACAATCCAAAACCCCAATTTTCTCATCCATAGTAAACACCAAATTTTATTTCGTAAATTAAAAGTTTTAATTTCTTTGTAACATATTCAAAATATTATAACTTTATCCCTATGTAGAAAAGTAAATTATGGCTAAATCTAATAATGACTTAAATAATTAAATAAATAAAGTTTTCTTTTAAATGATTGCAACTCTATATATGAAGAGATGTTAATAAAAAGAAGGTGAAAATATTAAATTGTTAACTTCACATCTCTCCCCCTCCCATACCCACACCCATCCACCTATTACAAATTCATCTATCTCCCTAAAATTTGCAAATGCGTCGCTAATCTCACATATATTACTGAAAAATTATATCTACTTTTTGTTAATAATTTTTTTTTATCAAACGACAAATCAACTACATTCACAATAATATAATAGACGACACTACACAAACGTCGAAAGCTCAACTCAAATATCAATAGTAGTTCTATCTTTTAACTTACATCAAAGATTATTACAATCAATTAAAGGAAAAAAAAAAACATCACCTAATAGACTTTATCTTCTTAATATATGTACAGAATAATCTCATTTCACCCCTAAAATATTTCATATCTCTTCCCCACTTAATAAATTATACATACATAATTATCTTAATCATTTGAAAAGAAAAATATATTATGTATAAATCTAATAGTGCCTTAAAGAAATAAATAAGTAAATATTTTTTTATTTCGAATGATTGAAACTCTATATATGCAGAGATATTTAATTTCAACTCTATATATATATATATATATATATATATATATATATATATATATATATATATATATATATATATATATATATATATATATATATATATATATCACAACTCAGAAAAACATCATTCCATCAATGTAACAACCAAATAATTAATTTTGTAAAAAAATATTATTACAATCAATTAAAGGAAAAAAACACCACCTAATAGACTTTATATTCTTAATATACTCCTTCCGTCCCGGAACAATCTTCACACTTTCCCTTTTGGGCGTCCCAAAACTTACTTCACACATTTAAAACTTACCTAAAATGGAAAGGAATCTTTACTATTCCCTCAACTCATTCTCTCTCCTACATTATTTTAATACTCACAACACCATTATAATTTACTATTCTCTCCACTCATTCTCTCTCCTATTTTATTTTCACACTCACAACACTTTCAATATAATACTCCCTCCTTAAAACCAGTGCAAACAGTGTTTGTGAAGTAAGTTCCGGGACGGAGGGAGTATGTACATAGTAATCTCATTTCACCCCTAAAATATTTCATATCCCTTCCCCACTTAATCAATTATACATGCACTTCAAAGAAGATGATTTCTTTTTTGTGTCCAAATCGAATGAAAGTAGTCTCTATTTTTGGAGGATTTTTTTTTATGATTTTTGGTGAAAAAAATTAAAAAAAATAATTTATTATAAAATATTTGATTTATATTTAAAAAAGAGGATTTTTTTAAAAATAAATATCATATTTGTTTATATTAACTCACCATGAACAAAATTATAATATTCTTTTCCAATTTAACTTATTTAATTTGAGAAGTAAAATTAAAATCCAAAAATAACTAACAATGTGTTAAATGAATTTTTTTTCCCCAAACACTACACTCCCTCATCAAACCCAACCCACCCCACTTCTTCCTCTCTCTCTTTCAAACTATCTATTTATACTATATTTATTTTTTAGAATATTGAGATGCACTTCAAAGAAGAGGATTTTTTTTGTGCCCAAATCAAATTAAAGTAGTATCTATTTTTGGAGGGAAATTTTTAATGATTTTAGGTGGAAAAAAATTAAAAAAAATTAATTTATTATAAAATAATTGATTTATATTCAAGAAAGAGGATTTTTTTTCTGTGTCTGAATCAAATGAAATTAGTCTCTATTTGTAGAGGGAAAAAAATTATGAATTTTGGTATAAAAACAAATTTTTTTAATTAATTTATTATAAAATAATTGTGGTCAAAGAATTTGGGGAAAAAAATTCGTAAATTTAGGCATCCAATCAAAGAGCACTTGATGTTGATATCAATGTCTAATATCTACATTTATGCCACGAACGTAAATGACTGAAATACCATTGACAGATTTCCAAATTTAACCACTTGATGTTGACGTTTTTGAGCGCCAAATTTTCATTTTGATCACTTTCTTGCTTTTAATATAGTATAGATTTAATCAAGTTGAGGAAATGGTAGTAGGAAATTGTTTATTGATTTCCAGGAGAGCAGGTTGCAGGTGTATGTATGAGTTGGTGATTATCCATCTGTCAGAGACCATCTGAAATTTGGAAATGGATATTTATATATATTAAAACAAAATCGTTGCCAAATATGGTGATTTGGTGCTCAAATATGTCACTGTCAAGGCTGCTGAAATTAGAAAGATTGAACAACGTCGTTTTGCCTTTGTTAGCGTCATTTCTATATTTCAAGGAATTTACATTAAAATAAAAATAAATCTAGAAACAATTAGCCTCTAAAAAAGGAAAATGGTTGCATGCAAACATACTTCTTGGACATCTGTCAAAATGCATGTAAGTCTTTTGGCTTTTTTGAAAAGTGGTGGCCAGATTTTGGGGTAAAGCATATGACCTCGAGTTGGGGATACAACGAAATGTTTATTTACCCGGAACTGGGTTTTCTTAATGCAAAGGTGAAAAATTTAAAGCATGAAATTTGTTGGAAATGAAGATGTGAGTTGGGGATACAATGAAATGTTTATTTACCCAGAACTGGGTTTTCTTAATGCAAAGGTGAGAAATTTAAAGCATGTAATTTGTTGGAAATGAATATGGGGTAGAGAGAGGAAGAATGAAAATCGTTTGAGGATGAAGAAAAGTGTGTGTGAGGCGGAGAAGGAGGGGAAGAGATGAAGAAGTGGCAACCACCATGCGGAGTGTCAACGGAAGAAGGCGTAAAAGTACTGGGAGGCGGAGGACTTGTTCACTGGCTACATGAGAAAGGAGAAGTATTAAGGAGCATGGAAAATTAGAGCAGATACACACTAGAGAACTCACAGTAAGTATTTGTTTCAACTGAAAACTCATGCATTAAACCAAAAGTGCAGACCACCTATTTATACTAGTAGAGAGCTTAACTAATCACCTACTTTCCGGCTACAATTAACAAACTCCCTAAGCTCACGATTATACTCAGTAACATCCCACAAGAATAGCTAAAACAACAAAAGACATATACTTTGCTAACAACCTAGAAAGACTTACTCAAATATTAAATAAACACACGAGAAATAACTAATGAGAATTTGAATTACTGCCAACACACCCTCTTAATTAATTCTGATTCTCTGAGCTGATCATTCCTAGCATATTTTTTAGCTTTTGAAAGGAATCATACTTCAACGGTTTCGTGAAAATGTCTGCGATCGATCTGGTCATCGGACTTGCAATAATGCAACTCAATCACCTTCTTGCTCACTTGATAAGGAAATGATAACGGGTGTTGATATACTTGCTTCTTCCATGAATGACCGGATTCTTTGCCAAATTTATTGTAGAAACATTATCAACAAATAACTTTGTTGGACCATCGATAGGAACATGAATCTGATTCAGCAGATTTCTTAGCCAAATTGCTTGACACGCACTAGAAGCTGCTACTACATACTCTGCTTCACAGGTCGAAAGTGCTACAATAGACTGCTTCTTTGAAGACCATGAAAAGCAGTTGTACCTAGGATGAACACGTACTCGGAAGTGCTTCTGTGGTTATCTAGATCTCTGCCCCAGTCACGATCAGAGTAACCCACTACATCAGCATTTTTAGAAAAGGAATATAATAAACCATGATCATACGTCCCTTTTACATATCGCATGATTCGCTTAGCAAGTTGTAAATGGGTTTTACGAGGAGCTTCCAAAAACTTACTGATTAGCCCAACTCTTTAAGAGATGCCAGGGTTGGTGCATGTGAGATACCTTAGGCTAGCAACAACTTTCTTGAAATAGGTAGATTCAACACAAGCATCGTCACCTTCCTTGAGCAATTTTGTGCCAACTTCTACTAGAGTTCTAACATGATTACAATCATACATCTGAAACTTCTTTAAAAGTTCAGTTGCACACCTCTTTTGACAAATAAATATCCCATCCTTTCTTTGATCTACTTCTATCCCAAGAAAGTACGACATTAAACCGAGATCCGTCATCTCGAATTCAAGCATCATAGACCTTTTAAACTCTTCAATCATTATAGTGTTATTGCCAATAAACACTAAATCATCAACATAGAGACATAATAGCAAAACATCACCAGATTTATTTACCTTCATGTAAAGAGCATGTTCTGAAGGACACTTTTGAAATCCATTCTGATGAAAAAATTAATCAATGCGTAAGTTCCATGCCCGTGGCGCTTGTTTTAGGCCATAAAGTGATTTCTTTAGCAAAAACACTTTATCTTCACAACCCTTTTTCACAAAACCCGGTGGCTTCTTGACATAAACCTCCTCTTCAAGTGGCCCATTTAAGAATGCTGACTTCACGTCCATTTGATGGATCTTCCAATTGCTTTGTGCAGCCAAGGCGATCATAAGCCTAACTGTTTTGATACGAGCAACTAGAGAAAATACCTCCTGGTAATCGTAACCAGGTCGTTGCTCAATTCCCTTCGCGGCCAATCTCGCTTTGTGTCTCTCTATTTCACCTTTTGGCTTCATTTTTGTATTGAACACCCACTTAACGTCAATTGCCTTATGACCTTGAGGTATATCTGTGAGCTCCCATGTACCATTTTCCTCAATTTCATTGATCTCATCAATCATGGCATTCACCCATTCAGGGTCTTGAGATGCTTCCTCAAACCTTAAAGGTTCACAATCTGCAAACATTGCAAAGTGTATTAGTTCTCCATTATCATCAACAACACTATCATGTATTACCTCAAAATCTCGCAAGAGGACTGATAATCAACAAATCGGGATCTCCCCACTTTTAACTTTAAATTACTTATAAGAAAAGCAATAGAGAAGGGATCATTTCCGGACTTGAAACGGATATCTATAAAGTTTACATTTCACTACAAGAAAACTGACAGATACCGACGGAAATTAGCGCCGAAAATAAATATGTCGCTATTAGCAACGGATTAGCAACGAAATAGCAACGACCTAGAGTAAAAAACAAAACACAAAATTAGGACGAGAATACGGATTTAGTGACGGAAATGCCGACGGATTCCATTCTGTCTCTAATTCGTCGCCATTTTGGCGTCAAAACTTTGCGCACTTTTTTACCGACGGATTTATGACAAAATAGCAATGGATATTTTTACCGACGGATTTGAGTCGTTGCTAAATGATTTAAAATAATTATTAAATTTATAATTTAGGGTAGCGATGGAATAGTGACGGATTTAATTACTAACGAATTAAAATCCATCGGTTAATATATTACTTGTTATTATCGACGGATTTGAGTCGTTGCTAAATGATTTAAAATAATTATTAAATTTTTATTTTAGGGTAGCGACGGAATAGTGACGGATTTAATTACTGACAGATTAAAATCCGTCGGTAAATAAATTACATATTATTACCGACAGATTAATCCGTCAGTAAATAAATTACATAGCATTAAAATTTTTTTTTTGGATAAATAAAACTATTTGAGAAGTTAGTTAGTATTGAAATTTTTTTACAAAAAGTTATATAAAAAAAGTTAAGAATTTTAAAAAAATAAAAGTGTATAATAGAAAAAAGAGAGATGGACAGTAGCATTTACTTTTTTAATTTTTTTTTTGGATAAATAAAACTATTTAATATGTTAGTTAGTGGTGATTTTTTTTTTAAAAAGTTATATAAAAATGTTAAGAATTTTTAATGAAATGAAAGTGTATAATAGAAAAAAGAGAGACGGGCAATATCATTTACTTTTTAAATTTTGTTATTTTTTTTTTGATAAATAAAACTATTTTAGATGTTAGTTAGTATTGAATTTTTTTTTTAAAGTTAAGAATTTTTAAAGAAATGAAAGTATATAATAGAAAAAAGAGAGACGGACAATAGCATTTACTTTTTAAATTTTTAAAGTTTTTTTTGGATAAATAAAACTATTTGATATGTTAGTTAGTAGTGAATTTTTTTTTAAAAAGTTATATAAAAAAAGTTAAGAATTTTTAATGAAATGAAAGTATATAATAGAAAAAAGAGAGATAGACAATAGCATTTACTTTTTTAATTTTTTTTTAAAATTTTTGGTTAGATAAAACTATTTGAGATGTGTAGTTAGTAGTGAAATTTAAAAAAAAAAAAGTTATATAAAAAAGTTAGAGTTAGTCTTACAAAAAACGCGTTTTTCCTGGCACTTAGGAAAAACGTGTTTTGTTTTCCCCGTTTGTGCCAGTGTCAGTTTAATAAAGTTCCAGTGTGACAAAGTGTCAGTGCATGTGTAACAAAGTGCCCGTACCAATTTAACAAAGTGCCAGTACACTAACACTGGCACTTTGTTAAATGCGCTTTTTACACTGGCACTTTTATATGCATGCACTAGCACTCTTCACACTGGCACCGACACTTTTTACACTAGCACTTGTTACACATGCACTGACACTTTGTTACACATGCACTGGCACTGAGTTTCTGGACAAATGGAGCATTCGCGCCCATTCTTGGATGCTTATCACTCTTCACTGGCACTCTTTTACACTAACACTGACACTTTTTTGCACATGTACTGACACTTTGTTACACATGCACTGTCATTGAGTTTTTGGACAAAGAGAGCTTTTAACTGGCACTTTTTTAAATGTGCACTGGTATATTTTTACCATAACCCTGGCAATTATTTAGACAACTGCCAAATGCAAATAAATCTCCTTCAGCAATCAACCCTAAAAAAATCGAAAACGCATTAATACACAGAAACGAAATTAAATAGCACGACCAATACATTCCTCATCAAACATAGAGAACAAACTACCGGATGCAACACGCAAAGTTGCGCCGGATTGACAATCAGATTGAACGGATGAATTTATAAATTTTGCAAACAAATTTTGAAAATTATAACCAAAAATAGATCTGCAAAACGAAATTGATAAACCCTAAATCGATTGGAGAAAGGGATGTTGTTTAATATCGTTTCTGTGTATTAATGCAATTATCCTCAACGGCGAAGGAAACCTTTACATGTCGACGTCTTCTAAAAACACGTTTTTTTCTAAGCTTGAGGAAAAACGCGTTTTTTGTGAGATTTTGGCAAAAAGTTAAGAATTTTTAAAGAAATGAAAATATATAATAGAGAAAAGAGAGACGGACAATAGCATTTACTTTTTTATTTTTAAATTTTTTTTTTTGGATAAATAAAACTATTTGAGATATTAGTTAGTATTGATTTTTTTTTTTTAAAAAAAGTTATATAAAAAAAGTTAAGAATTTTAAAAAAATAAAAGTATATAATAGAAGAGGGGCGAACAATAGCATATATATATTTTTTATTTTTTTAGATTTTTTTTTGGATAAAGAAAACTATTTGAGATGTTGGTTAGTAGTGAAATTTTTTACAAAAAGTTATATAAAAAAAGTTAAGAATTTTTAAAGAAATGAAAGTATATAATAGAAGAAGGACGGACGATATTATATATGTTTTTTTTATTTTTTTTTATTATTTTTTTTTTATATATTTTTTTTTTTGGATAAATAAAATTATTTGAGATGTTGGTTTGTAGTGATTTTTTTTACAAAAAGTTATATAAAAAAAGTTAAGAATTTTTAAAGAAATGAAAGTATATGAAAGAAAAAAGATAGACGGGCAATAGCATTTACTTTTTAAATTTTTAATTTTTTTTTGGATAAATAAAATTATTTGATGAGATGTTAGTTAGAAGTGAATTTTTTTTAAAAAAAATATAAAAGAAAGTTAAGAATTTTTAGGGTTTGGGGTATATGTATGATTTAGGGTTTAGGGTTTAGGGTTTAGGGTTTGGGGTTATGTTTTAGGGTATAGGTTAAGGTTTAGGGTATATGTATATGGGTTATGATTTAGAGTATATGGTATGTGTATATGATGCGGAGTATATGATTTAGGATATAAAATATGGGTGTCTGGTGTATGGGGTATATGGTATATATGATATGAGTTATGGTTTAGGGTATATGGTATGAGTGTCTGATGTATGAGTGTATGATATAATAGAAAAGGGACGGACAATAGCATATACTCCCTCCGTCCCGGAGAACTTTACCCCTTTACTATTGAGAACGGAAAATAAGAAATAATGTTATTAAAGTATGTGTTGTGAGTGGGAGGAGAGAGAATGAGCGGAGAGAATAGTAAATTTGAAAAGTGTTGTGAGTTGGAGGAGAGAGAATGAGTGGAGAGAATAGTAATTTTTTTTTTCTTTTTAGGAAAGTGAGACTTTAAAGTGGGACGCCCAAAATAGTAAAAGGGGTAATGTTTTATGGGACAGAGGGAGTATACTTTTTTAATTTTTTTAATATTCATTTTTTGGATAAAGAAAACTATTTGATATGTTAGTTAGTAGTTATTTTTTTTAAAAAGTTATATAAAAAAGTTAAGAATTTTTAATGAAATGAAAGTATATAATACTCCCTCCGTCCCGGCCCAAATGTCTCAAAATGGGTTCGGCACGAAAATTAAGGAATAAATATATATAATGTAAAAAATGTATAGTGAAATAAATGTTGAGAGTATGAAAGTGATGTAGGAAAGAGAAAGTGGGGTAGGGAATAGTTAGTGGATATTTATTGTGAATATGATAAGTGGGTCCCACAAATAAAAAAGTAATAAAAAACTTTCCTTTTTTGGGTTGAGACATTTTAAATGGGACATTCAAAAAGGAAAGTTGAGACATTTGGATCGGGACGGAGGGAGTAGAAAAAAGAGAGACGGAAAATAGCATTTACTTTTTTAATTTTTAAAATTTTTTTTTTTGGATAAATAAAACTATTTGAGATGTTAGTTAGTATTGAATTTTTTTAAAAAAAAGTTATATAAAAAAAGTTAAGAATTTTTAAACAAATGAAAGTATATAATAGAAAAAAGAGAGACGGACAATAGCTTTTACTTTTTTAAATTTGTTTTGGATAAATAAAACTATTTGAGATGTTAGTTAGTATTGAAATATTTTTAAAAAAGTTATATAAAAAAGTTAAGAATTTTTAAAGAAATGAAAGTATATAATAGAAAAAAGAGAGACGGATAATAGCATTTACTTTTTTATTTTATTTTTTTTATTTTTTTGGATAAATAAAACTATTTGAGAAGTTAATTAGTATTGAAATTTTAAAAAAATATACATATATAAAAGGTAAGAATTTTTTAAAAATAAAAGTATATAATAGAAGAGGGACGAACAATAGCATATATACTTATTTTATTTTTTTAATATATTTTTTTGAATAAATGAAACTATTTGAGATGTTAGTTAGTATTGATTTTTTTTTAAAAAATAAAGTTATATAAAAGAAGTTAAGAATTTTTAAAGAAATGAAAGTATATAATAGAAAAAAGAGAGACGGACAATAGCATTTACTTTTTTACTTTTTTTAATTTTTTTTTTAGATAAATAAAACTATTTGAGATATTAGTTAGTATTGATTTTTTTTTAAAAAAAGTTATATTAAAAAAGGTAAGAATTTTTAAAAAATAAAAGTATATAATAGAAAAGGGACGGACAATAGCATATATACTTTTTTTATTTTTTTATATTTTTTTTGGATAAAGAAAACTATTTGAGATGTTGGTTAGAGTGAATTTTTTCACAAAAAGTTATGTAAAAAATGTTAAGAATTTTTAAAGAAATGAAAGTATATAATAGAAGAGGGACGGACAATATTATATATGCTTTTTTTATTTTTATTTTTTATATTTTTTGTATATATAAAACTATTTGAGATGTTGGTTAGTAGTGAAATTTTTTACAAAAAGTTATATAAAAAAAGTTAAGAATTTTTAAAAAATAAAAGTATATAATAGAAGAGGGACGGACAATAGCATATACTCCCTCCGTCCCAATAGAAGCTGCCCGTTTTTTGCCTTGCACGCAAATTAATAAAATTGGTGGGAAGAAAAAATGTTGTGAGTGTAATTTGAAAATAGGAGAGAGAATGAGTGGAGGGAATAGTAAATTATAATGGTGTTGTGAGTATTAAAATAATATAGGAGAGAGAATGAGTGGAGGGAATAGTAAAGATTCCTTTGCCAAAAAAGGAAAGTGAAAGCTATTAACGGGACACCCAAAATGGCAAAATGGGAAGCTACTATTGGGACGGAGGGAGTATACTTTTTTAATTTTTTTTTTTGGATAAATAAAACTATTTGAGATGTTATTTAGTTTTGATTTTTTTTAAAAAAAAGTTATATAAAAAAAGGTAAGAATTTTAAAAAAATAAAAGTATATAATAGAAGAGGGACGGACAATAGCATATATATTTTTTTATTTTTCTATATTTTTTTTGATAAAGAAAACTATTTGAGATGTTGGTTAGTAGTGAAATTTTTTACAAAAAGTTATATAAAAAAATTAATAATTTTTAAAGAAATGAAAGTATATAATAAAAGAGGGACGGACAATATTATATATGCTTTTTTTATATTTTTTTATTTTTTTTTTTGGATAAATAAAATTATTTGAGATGTTGTTAGTATAAAAAAAGTTAAGAATTAAAAAAAAAAAAAAGTATATAATAGAAGAGGGACGGATAATAGCATATATACTTTTTTAATTTTTTTATATTTTTTTTTTTTGGAAATAGAAAACTATTTGAGATGTTAGTTAGTAGTGATTTTTTTTACAAAAAGTTATATAAAAAATAAAAATAAAAAAATAAAAAAAATTACTAGTAATTATTAGTAATATTATTAATATTATTACTTTTTATATAATTAATATTAATATTAATTAATTAATCAGTTATATAATTAATAATTCATTAATAAATATTATTGATAATAAATATTACTCCCTCCGTCCCAATCTAAATGTCCAAACTTTCCTTTTTGGGCGTCCCATTGAAAATGTCTCATTTCCAAAAAAGAAAACTTTTTTTCACTATTCCACCCACTCATTCTCTCTCCTACTTTACTTTTACACTCACAACATTCTCTCTCCTAACTATTCCTCCCACTCATTCTCTCTCCTATTTAATTTTTTACTCACAACATTTAAACTTTTTCTTTTTCCTACCTCACTTTTTCTCTTTCTTACCTTACTTTCCTTAATTTTCGCGCCGGACCCATTTTTGGACATTTAGATTGGGACGGAGGGAGTATTATTCTTGATATTATGCATAAATATTTTAGTTAGCATATATATAGTGTAAAACAAATATAAGCATGTGATGTGACATTGTTTTATTGGATCCCAAAAATTCACATTGATCATGAACTAAAGCAGCATCTTTAACCATTCAATATATAACATTGAATTCAATCCAATGGTCCATAATTTTTCAAAAAAAAAAAAAAGCTATACCCTCTCATTTTTACCCAACAATTTCTACCCCTCCCCTCCCTCCTCTCACACTTATACTAGGAACACACACACACACCCACACACACACACACACTCAATCAGGCACTCTCTCTCTCTCCTCTCTCAACCTACTCTCTCTCTCTCTTCTCTTCTCTCTCAACCATCTCAACCAACTGCCCCCTTATACGGCCATTATTCCCGGTTTTGTCCGTTTTTTAAATAACTGTCTGGAAAATGTCCGAAACGTCCCCGGAAAGTGCCGGAAAGTGCGTTTTTCAGGAGAAGCTGTACTTTTACGTGTGACAACGTGTGTTGAGTACGCTTTGACGTTGGGATGCACGGGGCAGTTTTGGGACGTCTCGTTGGCTTGAGAACGGGAAGCTTAACGGGTTCCAGTTAACCTGGAGCGGGCCAATAAACGGATTCCGGTTAACTTTTAACGAATTTTGACGATCCGGATTTGGGTACTTACAGTTAGCCCCTCAGCGACATCCCTTTCGAAGGAAGTGGGGTCGTTGAAAAAGATAAGGATCCAAATCGGGGGATGCCTTACTTGAAGAGACCTGAGAGGTCAGCTGGCTGGACCCTTAGCGAAAGGATTCCTACGTATCCCGAGCGGGAATCAAGCCGATTGTAGTTCGTAGGTGCAAGGAGCCGCGCGTGGGGACCTTGACCTAAGCGAGACTGTTGTGAGGCATCTGAACCTAAGATTTCTGAGACCTTCGAGGGCGTGTGGAGCCTCAGATCGAGATTGCTGAAACTTACGAGGGTGTGTGGCACCTCAGACCGGAGTTACTGAAACATTTGAGGGCGTGTGGTGCCTCAGACCGAAGTTACTGAAACATTTGAGGGCGTGTGGCGCCTCAGACCGGAGTTACTGAAGCATTAGAGGGCGTGTGGCACCTCAGATCGGAGTTACTGGAACATACGAGGGCGTGTGGAGCCTCAGACCGGAGTTATTGAAACATTTGAGGGCGTATGGCGCCCCAGACCGAAGTTACTAAAACATTTGAGGGCGTGTGGCGCCTTAGACCGGAGTTACTGGAACATACGAGGGCGTGTGGCGCCTCAGACCGGAGTTACTGAAACATTTGAGGGCGTGTGGTGCCTCAGACCGGAGTTAGTGAAACATTTGAGGGCGTGTGGCGCCTCAGACCGGAGTTACTGAAGCATTAGAGGGCGTGTGGCGCCTCAGATCGGAGTTACTGGAACATACGAGGGCGTGTGGCGCCTCAGACCGGAGTTACTGAAACATTTGAGGGCGTGTGGCGCCTCGGCAAAGTTACTAAAACATTTGAGGGCGTGTGGCGCCTCAGACCAGAGTTACTGGAACATACGAGGGCGTGTGGCGCCTCAGACCGGAGTTACTGAAACATTTGAGGGTGTGTGGCACCTCAGACCGGAGTTACTGAAACATTTGAGGGCGTGTGGCGCCTCAGACCGGAGTTACTGAAGCATTAGAGGGCGTGTGGCGCCTCAGATCGGAGTTACTGGAACATACGAGGGCGTGTGGCGCCTCAGACCAGAGTTATTGAAACATTTGAGGATGTGTGGCACCTCAGACCGAAGTTACTAAAACATTTGAGGGCGTGTGGCGCCTCAGACCGGAGTTACTGGAACATACGAGGGCGTGTGGCGCCTCAGACCGGAGTTACTGAAGCATTTGAGGGCGTGTTGCACCTCAGACCGGAGTTACTGAAACATTTGAGGGCGTGTGGCGCCTCAGACCGGAGTTACTGAAACATTTGAGGGCGTGTGGCGCCTCAGACCGAGGCGTTCGTGCCTTGAGTGCTGGACTTATGATGACGGCCAGGTTTTATCTGCTGGGGATATAGTGGAAATGACGGGAACGGTCGCGTCAAATGGATGTTATAACAACATGGAAGGATTGACGTTCTAACGACGGGGTTAGGAACGGGATGTGGTCTCGGGAGAGACTGACACATTGCTGGGGAAAAGCGTCCAGAGTTCTAACGGGGCCAGTTAGGAACCGGGGGGGTTGATTGATGTTTCTTCTTAGACGGATGGTCTTAGGATCCTGCTGGGGAGGAATGTTCGGGCTTACGATGATGGCCGAAGAGGGATTGTTGTGCGGGCTTACTTTGATGGCCGCTGAAATGGGATGGTCAGGCTTACGATGACTGCCGGGGAAGTAAATGTTCACTTGCTGGAGTGAAAAGGTATTCGGACTTAAGAAGATGGCCGAAGAGGGATTGTTGTGCGGGCTTACCTTGATGGCCGCTGAAGTGGGATGGTCGGGCTTACGACTGGCGGCCGGGGAGATGAATGTTGGTGAAAACCAATGAGAATTTTGACGTCTGGAGACGGAATTGTGATTTAACGTCCGAAGACGGGACTGAGCGTTTGAATGTCAAACATCGGTTTGGGGCGGAAATGAGCGTTTGAATGTCAAACGTCGATTTGAGATTTAATGTCTGGAGACGAACGTTAGTGAAAACTAACGGGAAATTTAACGTCTGGAGACGGAATTGTGTTTTAACGTCCGAAGACGGGACTGAGCGTTTGAATGTCAAACGTCGGTTTGGGGCGGAAATGAGCGTATTGAATGTCAAACGCCGATTTGGGATTTAACGTCTGGAGACGAAGCGTTAGTGAAAACTAACTGAAAAATTAACGTCTGGAGACAGGAATGTGTTTTAACGTCCGAAGATGGTTTGGGATTTAACGTCTGGAGACGAGACGTTAGTGAAAACTAACTGAAAATTTAACGTCTGGAGACGGGAATGTGTTTTTAACATCCGAAGACGGGACTGAGCGTTTGAATGTCAAACGTCGGTTTGGGGCAGAAATGAGCGTTTGAATGTCAAACGTCGATTTGAGATTTAACGTCTGGAGACGAAGCGTTAGTGAAAACTAACTGAAAATTAACGTTTGGAGACGGGAATGTGTTTTAACGTCCAAAGACGGTTTGGGATTTAACGTCTGGAGACGAACGTTAGTGAAAACTAACGGGAAATTTAACGTCTGGAGACGGGGTGTTAGCGAGAAACTAACGGGACTTAACCTGGAGGGAGGGGGTGTTAGAAAGGTCTAACTTGGGGAAATTTTACACTTTTGGGGGCCAAAAGGGGTAAAATTGAAACTGTGAGAAGCTGAGGGGTCAAAGTGGCAAGGAATCTTTTCAGCTGCAAAAGAGTCCGGACGGACTGAGACTGAATTTGACCAGGTTCAAATCAGCAACAGGTCGACGCAAACTGGTACAATTCTCCATACTTTCAGGCGAGGAAAGAGAGAAAAGAGAGAAAAATTCTTCCCCATTTCGCGAGTTTTGTCCGAATCTTCGAAAGAAAATCATTATGGATGCCGGTTTGGAACCAAGGGCTCGCCATAGGAGGATCGACAATGAAAGAGCGAGGTTGGTGAGGACCATTCTAACCACTGTTCTTCCCGTGGATCCAACGGAGTTTTATCCGGCTCGGGACACTCACAAATCCAAGAGAGGGATCGAAAGATAGGTAAACTTCCTCTAAATTCCGTTAATTTTCAGAATGTGCATTCTTTAAATTTTAGGAATTTTGACTAGAAATGAGTTAGGGTTCTTGGTGCTCGAATTGGGGCTTTTGACTTTTCTATGTGCCTTTGTCGAAATTGACTAGAGTGTAGTTCAATTGACGTTATGGGTAGATGACATAAAAATTTTGGTTGCAAAATTCCATGCTTAGAGGTGTTTTCTGAAATTAAAGTAAGTTTAATTCGGGACGGAGTAATTTTTCGAAATGTTCGAAATGATTGAAAGTTTCAAATTCGACGGAGTTTTCGAGATGTTTTGAAAGTTCCGGGTTCGACGGAGTTTTCGAAATGTTTTGAAAGTTCCGAGTTCGACGGAAAGTTCCGAATTCGACGGAGTTTTCGAAATGTTTTGAAATTTCCAAATTCGACGGATTTATTTGAAATGTTTTGAAAGTTCCAAATTCGACGGAGTTTTCGAAATGTTTTGAAAGTTCCGGGTTCGACGGAGTTTTCGAAATGTTTTGAAAGTTCCGAATTCGACGGATTTTTTTGAAATGTTTTGAACGTTCCGAATTCGACGGATTTTTTGAGAGATTTTGAAAGTTCTGGATTCGACGGATTTTTCGAGAGGTTTTGAAAGTTCCGAATTCGATGGATTTTTCGAAATGTTTTGACCTTTTTGGGATTTTGGACCGTTAATACTCCAACTGGGATGGATATATTTTAGGAAAATGAACCGTTAATGAACGGGTTTTTGAAACTGAACCATTTCTGTGTTTCATTATTTCGATATGCGTTTGTGCACTCTGTAGATGTCGTTTCTGTAGTAACGTACTTTTGCCGTGTTCACCTGCAGGGGCGAGGGCCGGTTGATGTTCGCAACTTGAAGAGTAGGGGAGCCTTCGAGGCAGTTCGAGCGTTGTGGGAGATACTCCCAGACGAGGCTCGGGACGAAGAGAGGAGTCCACAGCAGTTTGTGGTTGACTCCAGTTTGGCTGGATTTATCAGTGCAGTAGCCGCGGTGGCTTCGACGCAGAGGGCGAGGGCCTTGCACGTTGCCCTGAGCGAATACTGGTGGGACACGACCCACACGTTTCACTTCAGGTGGGGGGAGGCGACGGTGACTCCCACTGACTTTGCGGCGATTACGGGGTTGCCATTCTGGGGTAACACACTTGTGTGGGTGGATGGCTACACCCCGGGGCAGTTGTCGGAGCTGCTGGGTTTTGATATTACCGATGCCAGGGGATTGGGTTTTCGGTACGGGCCGATGAAGGCTCATTTGAGGAGGGGTATTGTTGCTTATTTGGAGGGGTCTTCGAGGATGATCGCAGAGCGTCTGGCTCGAGGGTTCTTATGGTTTGCTTTGTCAGCTACCCTGTTTCCTACTTCTGACACATCATGTCACTTCCCTCTGCTTGGCTCGCTGACTGATCTGGATGCCGTGAGAGGGTTTGCATGGGGGGAGGCTGGACTGGCCGAGCTCTACCATGCTTTGGATAGGTTCTCGCGGGGAGAGGAGAACACCTTATGCTGCTTTGTGTTCGCTTTGGATGTAAGTACCCATCTTTTTCTCTTCCTTGTCTCATTTGTACTCGTATGTATCTGCTCGGTAGATGACATAACTTTCCATGTGCTTGATAGGTATGGTTTTTGGAGGTGTTCCACCCGCAGAGGTGGGAGACCAAGGAGGAGTATGAGTCCTTGTTCCCTGCCATGTTGATTTGGCAGAAGGCGGCGAAGAAGCCGGCAATGTCGAGGGAGGGTACTCGACTGACTTACGAGGAGGTGTCTCTGGCCATGACCCGAGAGTTTTCCGGGCGGATCCAGCTGACTTGGTGGAACCGGATTAACGCTTTTGTGGTCCAGGCTGCTAGGGAGGTCACACATCGGCGGAAGCTGCTGGTGGGGCTTCATTGTGACGCGATGTACTTGGGGGAGAGGGTGACCTATCAGCATGGTCCGGGGTCCCTTCCTATGGTTCCAATGGACCCGCCTCCACACATGCAGCATCCTTCGCTGATACCGATGGAGGATCTGGAGCGGTACAAACAGGACGTGTTCTATATCGAGTTTATCATAGAGGGTGCCGACTATTACATCTTTCTGAGGATGAGGCTGAGGAGCCCGCATGTGCTGCACAGGGAGGGCGAGGGCCCTGCATATCCCCGGGACTACCCGCTCCCTCGCGCTCGGCTGGCGTATGAGGGGCTTGATGGTTCTCGCAGGCGATTGGTGATCCCCATTTCGGAGGAGACGAGGCCTCGGTACAGAGTGGACCCCAATACTTTGGTGAGTGCTTTGATTTTCTGTACTTGATAGTAGCATTCTGCAAATGTTGCATCTGTGTTGTCTGTTTGTCTTTTGACGACTTTCCTGATTTGCAGGTGTTTGGCCGCACGTACAGCCAGGCCGTGAGACGTTTGGACGGGTGGGCCAACTATGCCAGGAGACTCGTGGAGTTCCTGCGGTGTAATTCCCGGAGGAGAGCGGCTGTGCATGAGCCGAGGCCATCTAGGCCATCTGCAGCGAGAGATTCGTCTGCCTCTACGGCTGGTGGGGCAGACTTTACGTAGGGATTTGGCCAGTTCTCTGGTGAGACGGCGGGGTTCGGAGCTCGTCACTCTTCGTTCTCGGGGCACGAACAGGGAGAGTCCTCGGGACACATTCACGGAGGCGGCCTTTCTCGTATTCCCGCCTTGAGGAATTTGGAGATTACCTGTCCTCGGTGGATCCGGCTGCAGCGGGGCAGTATTTCGAGTGCTCGGATGACGAGCAGGACTCTGAGTAGTCCTCTTTCTTGATTTATTTTTAGACAAAAATGTGTGTATTGTCCAAACAGTTTGACTTGTACTTGAAAGGGCCTTTGAGGCGGAACCTTGTATTTTGCACAAATATTTTGTGATTACCTTCTTTTATTTTTGGCAAATAAGCAAGTAGGTTGATCAAAAATAAATAAAAATGAAACATGCACAAAAATTCGAACTGGTCAAAATTTATGCCTATATGCACTGTTATTTAATTAATTGCAATGTTGCACGAGTCCGGGGCGGAAGTGGTGTTGGCAGTGGTTGATTTAAACCATGGGTGCACGTAGTTTAAATGAGGCTAGAACAGTATATGGTTTGGAAATGTTTCCAAATTGAGGCAGCTGGCTGCAGAGTTGACCCAGCCAACTTGAAAAACAGTCCGGCCGGACTGGGATTCAATTTCCAGATTGTTTTAAATTGCAGTTCAGTGTTTTGCAATTGTGAAAACAACACGTTTGCTTCTGATCAACACTAAATTTTTCTCTTAAATTCTTGAAGGTTTCCTTTGCTCTTCTCATGGCTCCATTTCCTAGGTTATCATCTCAGATGCAAGAGCGATACTTGGACAATTTCCAGTCGTGGGTACGGCACCACACGAGGCAAAGCAAGGGTTTTTTCGAGGGTTGTTACGGGATGAAATCGGTTTGGGCTTTGAAGGAGCTCATACCGGATTGGGATCTTTTGAGAGCTGCGGCTCATTTCTGGGACGTACGGAGGCACGTGTACATCTTTTCGTACAACGAGATTACGCCCATGTTTGAAGATTTCCGGGCCAAATAAGCTAGGAAATACATTAAACAAAACTGTCAACCCGGCTACTCTTTTGGGATCAAATATGGCTTTATGGTTTGTAATGTATCGCGATAAACGCGGGCTAGGTTCACGGCTTCAAATGAAGGCAAGGACATACGAAGTCAAGCAAGTGAAACTAGATAGTCTTCATCTTACATCCTCACATTGAAATTTATCACTCCGCTTCAAGCCAACCCATTGATTTAACCCCCAAACTTATAATTTTGTATACATTCAAACTTGGGGTTGATCACCTTTCTTTCTTTTTGATCACTTTCCACTTCAACATTAGAGAGGGCAAGGCAATTTTTTTTATTTTTTTTTAATTTTTTTTTCAAATAAATTACAGAGAATGTGCATTCACTATTATGCTCAAGCCCCTCTTTTCATTACATAACAATTCATAGCCCTTTTCTTTCTTTTCATGACCACTTTCCACTCCACCCTTTGATTTTCAAAACATCCCCCAAAATTCCCAATTCTCAATTCCTTCCCTAGTTTCACTTTCTTGAAAAGGTGGGAAAATAGTGTATAAGTTAAAAGTGTAGGATAATGAGGGTACAAAAGAAGGCGAATGGTGGTCTAAAATAACCTCCCACTTTGTGAGAGATTCCATTCTTTTTCAAGCTCAAAAGGGGTTCTAGCGGAAAATTTTGTATAAGTGACGAGAAAGTTAAAGGCTCACAAATAGGGTTCAAAGAAATAGCCACATATCACTTCCCGAATAGCCTAATTGATGTGTTATTGACAATCATGCAAACATGTTCTAGGGACCCTAGAATGTCAAAGTGATCCTATAAAGGTCTCCTAAATTGGTAACAATGATCAAGAAAAAATAATGGAAGTGAATGGTGGTGCAATTGTGTTTTACATGTATTAATGCAATTCTAATTAACATATTCAAATTGGCACAAACTAGCAAAACTCAATCAAAAACTCTCTCAAATCATCACGGACGTTGGCCAACTTCCAAACATATAATGAGAACAAAATTTTTAAATTTTTCTATTTTTTTGGAGGGTGACACTATATACACTCCCCTATAAACCCACAAACTCGGAGAGATATCTACCCCCAAACTCAAAACATGCTATGTCCTCATAGCAAAGAGAACAAAAACATGTCTTGGGTTCAAAGGACAATATGACACAACAAAATAAATAAATAAAGCAAATAAAACATACCTACTTGGGTTGCCTCCCAATTAGCGCATTTGGTTAAGGTCGTTAGCCCGACCGTTGCTTCCGTTTGGACTTCACTTTCCGTCCTTTGGCCCACTTCATGGTTTCGCGGGTCCTTATGCTCAGTTCATGTCCCATGTAAATTCCTCGAGCTTTAATATTGTTTTGTGCCCAATGAAATTTTTGACGTTTCAATTTATTGGGCTTCTTCTCTTTCAAACTCTCGCCACTTTCTTCTCCCACAAAAACAGGAGGAGGTACAAGAATGATTGCCAATTTTTCTTCATTTCCAAGGTAATGGATAGGATTTTCACTATGGCCACATTCATTAGCCTTGTCAGATATGAGCGCACCACCTTGCACCGAATCATTGACCCACCCTTCACCACCATACAGAGCTAACTCAGGCTCCTCAATGGCTTGTTCATGCTCTGTTTTCTCTAAATTCTCTACATCCTCCCTCTCTATACACTCACTTGAACTAACACAAAGTGATTCATCCTTAGAGTCATCATTGGGGATTTCATAGACAAAATTCTCCTTTGATTTCTTCGTGCGTTGCTTTTGTTCTAGTGGTGGTAAATGAAAAGTCAATCATAAACACACTCTTCCCCATCATCATTCGTATACCAAACTAGGGTTGAAGGTGTCTCTTCGTAATAACACTAACGGCGGGAGTATGTACCAGATCGGTGTGAGAAGAAGAATGTACCTCATAGCTTATGGAACTCTCATCTCGAAGCGTGGTGATTGACTCAACATGATCAGGCTGAATTAAACTTGAATCCGATTCTTGCTTCCTCAATGTCTTCAATATTGTGTCAATGTGTCCATCTATCTTACTCAATACTGCTTCGGTTTGTTTCTCATGTTCCATTCTCTGCTCTTTCATCTCTTTCAATTGTTCCTCCCAGTATTGCTTTTGAGGTGGCGGAGGTGATGGGTCATAGTACATTGGCTCTCGCTCATTCCACGTCATGTTTGAATAATTTTTCCACCCTTGGTTATACGAGTTGGGAGGAATACCATACGGAGATTGCCATGACTGGAAATAATTTCTTTCTTGTACCTGTGGATAATATTCAGAAAAATATGTCCTAGACGGACAAGCATTAGTAGCATGAGAATAAAATCCACAATTTTGATCCGACTCATACATGCTATAATTATTCATTCTATAGTCCATTTGATTTTTTTTTTTTTTTAATAATAAAAATAAAAACTAAATAAAATGAGAAGATAATTAAAGAAAACTATTTACACCCAAAAAAAAAAAATAAGAAAAGAAAATTATTTACAATACACTAATCAAAATTAACTCGTAACTCACAACAAGTCCCCGGCAACGGCGCCAAAAACTTGATGGATAAAATTTCACTGTGTAATAAAATACCTTGCAAGTGTACAAGTTATCGAAGTAGCAATATACAAAAGTAAGGGTCGAACCACAGAGACTTGTGTGTTTAACAAGTTGATTTAATTAGTGTAAAAAGAAACAAAGGAAAAAGGGGGGTTTGATTTTGATTTTATTATTAAAACTAAGAAAGCAAAATAAATAAATTAAAGATATCAAGAGACAAGGAATTCATGAATTGGGGATCATAACAATTATCACTTTATGCTTTTTATTTCATGTAAAAAGGATTCAATCTCATTCTTGGGTTCGTTCACAAAATTATAGGATTAAGATGTTCATAAATTCCGCTAGGTCAATAAGAACATTAAAATCCTCCTAATTCTATCTTGTTTATATATTTCGCTAGGTCAATATAAACATTCTAGAATCCAATTAAAAGCTTAAGAACAATGGAACCTAGATTCGTTTGATTTCCGCTAGGTTCTCAATTGAATCTATTCTTCTCAATAATGGTCAAATTACAAATCATTCACGCTAGTGCAATGGTTCGTATCCAAATTAATTCAAGATATCAAAAGTATGTTCCGCTAGGTCAATACAATTGATCTCAAGAACAAAATTAAAATCGTTGAGAAGAACAAGAACGAAAAAGAGATAGGAAGAATTAAAACCTTAGCATAAAGATCAAATTGATTACTCACCTCAATCCATGAATTAAATAAATTAGCCTTGAATGGCCATTAAAATAAATAAAGCAAAACCTTGTTCTTTAATCTTCATAAATAAATAAAACCTAAACTAAAAATATAGAGAGAAAATAAAAGAATAAAAGATCCAAAGATCCCAAGAAAAATAAAAAGATAAAAGATAATACAAAACTAGTCTAGGGTTGTTTATATAGGAGGAGGGAGGTGGAAATCCTTTTTGAAAACAAATTAGGGTCAAAATCCTAGTCAAAATAGAAGATCTCTCGAAATCCGTGGCTGATTCTGTCCAAATCTGTGAAAAATCTTTAGAATCCTTCCAAAATAAGGAAACTGGCTGCATCTGTCCGTACGTACCGGGCGCGCGCCCACTGAGACCGGGTGTACGCCTGTACTCAATCTGGATACTTCCGGGCGTGCGCCCAATTGGACCGGGCGTGCGCCTGCTTTAAATTTCTTTGGCCAAACAGCTTTGGCCCAATTCTCTCTAGCTTGGCCATGAATCCTTGCAGTGGCCCCAAATGGCCTAGAAATGCTCATCCTTGGCCGGCCAACTGGCCTGATTCCTCGGCCAGCCTTGGTGTTGTTTGTACCATTTTGATATTCGTTTCGTCCCACAATTTTGTAGTCGCACTTTGGCCACTATAATGACTTCTTTTGCACTTCGCTCTTTAGGATTTTATTTTTCATTTAATCCCACGAATTTTTATATATCAAATTCATCCAAAAATTCCATATTTCCCATTTAGTCCCTGAATTTTCCAATATTTCCACTTTGGTCCTTGAACTTCATAATTTCCGTTTAGTCCCAAATTTTCCAAAATTACAATTTGATCCAAAAGCTTCCAAAGTACGCTCCAATCCTCCGTTTTCAAAATTGTTGCACTTCAACCCCTGTACTTTCAAAACACTAGAAAATACATTAAATTCTCAAGGTTTCGAGCACCAAATAAGCTAGGAAATATATCTTTTGGATGGGTAAAATCACATCCATCAAATACTCCCAAACTTATCTTTTGCTCGTCCTCGAGTAAAACAAAACTAAACAAAAATAAAACTACCCTAACAAATAAAAATAATCAACAGAAAATATTTTTGATATGTTCTCACTACATACAAGGTTGTCGGCCAAACAAGTCTCAAATTCTCACTTACATATGCTAAATATGTGCCAATAAGAATATGCAATTACAATTACAATAATGCATCTAACCCACAATTTTCCACCTCGGCCTGAATGATGAATGAAATATGGGAGATCATTGTCACCAAAGTAAGATATTTTATAGGGTCACTAACCACATGCTCTAAATCAATGATACTAAGATGAAATTTCTGCACAAGGGACACTCATATGCATATTTAAACAAAACTGTCAACCCGGCTACTCTTTTGGGATCAAATATGGCTTTATGGTTTGTAATGTATCGCGATAAACGCGGGCTAGGTTCACGGCTTCAAATGAAGGCAAGGACATACGAAGTCAAGCAAGTGAAACTAGATAGTCTTCATTTTACATCCTCACATTGAAATTTATCACTCCGCTTCAAGCCAACCCATTGATTTAACCCCCAAACTTATAATTTTGTATACTTTCAAACTTGGGGTTGATCACCTTTCTTTCTTTTTGATCACTTTCCACTTCAACATTAGAGAGGGCAAGGCAATTTTTTATTTTTTTTTTTAATTTTTTTTTTTCAAATAAATTACAGAGAATGTGCATTCACTATTATGCTCAAGCCCCTCTTTTCATTACATAACAATTCATAGCCCTTTTCTTTCTTTTCATGACCACTTTCCACTCCACCCTTTGATTTTCAAAACATCCCCCAAAATTCCCAATTCTCAATTCCTTCCCTAGTTTCACTTTCTTGAAAAGGTGGGAAAATAGTGTATAAGTTAAAAGTGTAGGATAATGAGGGTACAAAAGAAGGCGAATGGTGGTCTAAAATAACCTCCCACTTTGTGAGAGATTCCATTCTTTTTCAAGCTCAAAAGGGGTTCTAGCGGAAAATTTTGTATAAGTGACGAGAAAGTTAAAGGCTCACAAATAGGGTTCAAAGAAATAGCCACATATCACTTCCCGAATAGCCTAATTGATGTGTTATTGACAATCATGCAAACATGTTCTAGGGACCCCGAGAATGTCAAAGTGATCCTATAAAGGTCTCCTAAATTGGTAACAATGATCAAGAAAAAATAATGGAAGTGAATGGTGGTGCAATTGTGTTTTACATGTATTAATGCAATTCTAATTAACATATTCAAATTGGCACAAACTAGCAAAACTCAATCAAAAACTCTCTCAAATCATCACGGACGTTGGCCAACTTCCAAACATATAATGAGAACAAAATTTTTAAATTTTTCTATTTTTTTGGAGGGTGACACTATATACACTCCCCTATAAACCCACAAACTCGGAGAGATATCTACCCCCAAACTCAAAACATGCTATGTCCTCATAGCAAAGAGAACAAAAACATGTCTTGGGTTCAAAGGACAATATGACACAACAAAATAAATAAATAAAGCAAATAAAACATACCTACTTGGGTTGCCTCCCAATTAGCGCATTTGGTTAAGGTCGTTAGCCCGACCGTTGCTTCCGTTTGGACTTCACTTTCCGTCCTTTGGCCCACTTCATGGTTTCGCGGGTCCTTATGCTCAGTTCATGTCCCATGTAAATTCCTCGAGCTTTAATATTGTTTTGTGCCCAATGAAATTTTTGACGTTTCAATTTATTGGGCTTCTTCTCTTTCAAACTCTCGCCACTTTCTTCTCCCACAAAAACAGGAGGAGGTACAAGAATGATTGCCAATTTTTCTTCATTTCCAAGGTAATGGATAGAATTTTCACTATGGCCACATTCATTAGCCTTGTCAGATATGAGCGCACCACCTTGCACCGAATCATTGACCCACCCTTCACCACCATACAGAGCTAACTCAGGCTCCTCAATGGCTTGTTCATGCTCTGTTTTCTCTAAATTCTCTACATCCTCCCTCTCTATACACTCACTTGAACTAACACAAAGTGATTCATCCTTAGAGTCATCATTGGGGATTTCATAGACAAAATTCTCCTTTGATTTCTTCGTGCGTTGCTTTTGTTCTAGTGGTGGTAAATGAAAAGCTGAATCATAAACACACTCTTCCCCATCATCATTCGTATACCAAACTAGGGTTGAAGGTGTCTCTTCAGAATAACAGCTAACAGCAGGAGTATGTACCAGATCGGTGTGAGAAGAAGAATGTACCTCATAGCTTATGGAACTCTCATCTCGAAGCGTGGTGATTGACTCAACATGATCAGGCTGAATTAAACTTGAATCCGATTCTTGCTTCCTCAATGTCTTCAATATTGTGTCAATGTGTCCATCTATCTTACTCAATACTGCTTCGGTTTGTTTCTCATGTTCCATTCTCTGCTCTTTCATCTCTTTCAATTGTTCCTCCCAGTATTGCTTTTGAGTTGGCGGAGGTGATGGGTCATAGTACATTGGCTCTCGCTCATTCCACGTCATGTTTGAATAATTTTTCCACCCTTGGTTATACGAGTTGGGAGGAATACCATACGGAGATTGCCATGACTGGAAATAATTTCTTTCTTGTACCTGTGGATAATATTCAGAAAAATATGTCCTAGACGGACAAGCATTAGTAGCATGAGAATAAAATCCACAATTTTGATCCGACTCATACATGCTATAATTATTCATTCTATAGTCCATTTGATTTTTTTTTATTTTTTTTTAATAATAAAAATAAAAACTAAATAAAATGAGAAGATAATTAAAGAAAACTATTTACACCCAAAAAAAAAAATAAGAAAAGAAAATTATTTACAATACACTAATCAAAATTAACTCGTAACTCACAACAAGTCCCCGGCAACGGCGCCAAAAACTTGATGGATAAAATTCCACTGTGTAATAAAATACCTTGCAAGTGTACAAGTTACCGAAGTAGCAATATACAAAAGTAAGGGTCGACCCACAGAGACTTGTGTGTTTAACAAGTTGATTTAATTAGTGTAAAAAGAAACAAAGGAAAAAGGGGGGTTTGATTTTGATTTTATTATTAAAACTAAGAAAGCAAAATAAATAAATTAAAGATATCAAGAGACAAGGAATTCATGGATTGGGGATCATAACAATTATCACTTTATGCTTTTTATTTCATGTAAAAAGGATTCAATCTCATTCTTGGGTTCGTTCACAAAATTATAGGATTAAGATGTTCATAAATTCCGCTAGGTCAATAAGAACATTAAAATCCTCCTAATTCTATCTTGTTTATATATTCCGCTAGGTCAATATAAACATTCTAGAATCCAATTAAAAGCTTAAGAACAATGGAACCTAGATTCGTTTGATTTCCGCTAGGTCCTCAATTGAATCTATTCTTCTCAATAATGGTCAAATTACAAATCATTCACGCTAGTGCAATGGTTCGTATCCAAATTAATTCAAGATATCAAAAGTATATTCCGCTAGGTCAATACAATTGATCTCAAGAACAAAATTAAAATCGTTGAGAAGAACAAGAACGAAAAAGAGATAGGAAGAATTAAAACCTTAGCATAAAGATCAAATTGATTACTCACCTCAATCCATGAATTAAATAAATTAGCCTTGAATGGCCATTAAAATAAATAAAGCAAAACCTTGTTCTTTAATCTTCATAAATAAATAAAACCTAAACTAAAAATATAGAGAGAAAATAAAAGAATAAAAGATCCAAAGATCCCAAGAAAAATAAAAAGATAAAAGATAATACAAAACTAGTCTAGCGTTGTTTATATAGGAGGAGGGAGGTGGAAATCCTTTTTGAAAACAAATTAGGGTCAAAATCCTAGTCAAAATAGAAGATCTCTCGAAATCCGTGGCTGATTCTGTGCAAATCTGTGGAAAATCTTTAGAATCCTTCCAAAATAAGGAAACTGGCTGCATCTGTCCGTACGTACCGGGCGCGCGCCCACTGAGACCGGGTGTACGCCTGTACTCAATCTGGATACTTCCGGGCGTGCGCCCAATTGGACCGGGCGTGCGCCTGCTTTAAATTTCTTTGGCCAAACAGCTTTGGCCCAATTCTCTCTAGCTTGGCCATGAATCCTTGCAGTGGCCCCAAATGGCCTAGAACTGCTCATCCTTGGCCGGCCAACTGGCCTGATTCCTCGGCCAGCCTTGGTGTTGTTTGTACCATTTTGATATTCGTTTCGTCCCACAATTTTGTAGTCGCACTTTGGCCACTATAATGACTTCTTTTGCACTTCGCTCTTTAGGATTTTATTTTTCATTTAATCCCACGAATTTTTATATATCAAATTCATCCAAAAATTCCATATTTCCCATTTAGTCCCTGAATTTTCCAATATTTCCACTTTGGTCCATGAACTTCATAATTTCCGTTTAGTCCCAAATTTTCCAAAATTACAATTTGATCCAAAAGCTTCCAAAGTACGCTCCAATCCTCTGTTTTCAACATTGTTGCACTTCAACCCCTGTACTTTCAAAACACTAGAAAATACATTAAATTCTCAAGGTTTCGAGCACCAAATAAGCTAGGAAATATATCTTTTGGATGGGTAAAATCACATCCATCAGTCCCGCTATGCTAACTATGTGGTTGAGGGAGCGATTGCAGATGATGACCAAGGTGCCTTGTGACCCTTGGTCCTTTTCTCGACGTCCTTTGGTGATAGGGGCGATCAGGCTGAATTGGAGCTCTGGATGGCCAGACTCTGCATGCATCACTTGCGATGGTGGGTTCCTCATTGGAAGCTACAAACTTGTCGGACCGCTCAGGAGGGTCTTTTGGTTGTCAGAGTACTGGGGTTGTCCCAGACTGCTTTCTACATTCCATCCTTGGTGCTGCGGCAGTACTGATTGGAGCAGGTGCCATTGACGGGTTTGGGTCATGTTGCTACCTTCGAGGTGGGATCTCTTTCGATGGAAGATCCTTCGACGCTATTGCTTCTCACGCGGCTGTGGTAATACATGTCCTTTCCTGCCAGGGTTCTCTTTCACTGGAGAGGGGGCATTGTTCTGTCTACGCAGTATTTGAACTGGTACGAAGAGTGCATGGGGGAGACTTAGATGGCCATTTTGTGGAGAAGGAGTGAGCCGTTGGGTCTTGATTACCCTGAAGGATCGACTTTGAGGAGAGCCGAAGCGATGGCTAACCCTCAGAATCGTACTGGGGACGACATGGCTGACTATGAGGCCAATGCTAGTCGAGCGGCCGATCAAAGCACGGTCATGATGACTCAGAGAGAGGCTGCTCAAGATAGAGCTAGGGAAAGGGTTGCGTTGGCAGTTGCCGGTTTGACGGAGGCATCGAGAAGGGTCCCTGAGCCAGGTAGAAGGACTACGGGAATATTCCCTGTGAAGGTGAAGAATACTCGCCGCGGAAAAGGGAAGGGAAAGAAGGATGAAGGACCAAGTACAGGGGACTAGGTTGACCTTGCTGTCCGGAGTATCCACCCACTGTCATTGCAGACACATTAATTGATTAATGTTTTATTGTAGTTTTGCTAGCGTGTAGCGAGTCAAGAGTTGACCGTGTTTGAACTCAACAAAGATTGTTTTAACCGTTATGAATTTGTAGGTTAATTGAAAAGAGTTTTTCGAAACACAAGCGATTGATGCTTATTTGTTTTTTTGTTTGTTTTGTTTTTGAGACCGAACCAATGATGGCTGCCTACGTTCCCCTTTTACAATTGGACTAAGGGGCTCAGGTCACCGTAGTTCGACACTTTAGGTGATATTTGAGAAAAACAAAGACAAAAGAAGTGCGACCCTGTTTTTTACCTGGATCATTATCGGGAATGTATCCAGTTGGGTATTACTCTTTTAGCACTTCAACTTTACTGAGGGGTGGTGTATGGGGAAGGAGAGTTGACTCGTGCTCTTCCTCAAACGAAGTATCTGCGGAGCTTGCTTCCATTCACGGGGTTAACGAAAGGGTTCCCGTCCAAATCTGCTAACTTCATGGCTCCTTCGGAGAAGATTCTTTGTACCACGAACGGGCCTATCCAGGTAGGCTCCCACTTTTTGAGGGGATTGGTCTGCGTAGGAGGCTTTTCCTTTAGCACCAAGTCGCCTTCTCTGATGTCTCGGACCTTGACTTTCTTATCAAATGCTCGGGCCATTCTGCTTTGGTAGGCTCGAGTGTGTTCCATGGCTTTCAATCTGCGCTCGTCGAGTAGAGCAAGTTCGTCGTGACGGCTCTGAAGCCATTCGACTTCATTGATCCCATTTTCCAAGAGGACTCGGAGGGATGGAATTTCCAATTCCACTGGTAACATTGCTTCCATTCCGTATGTAAGTGCGAAAGGAGTCTCCCCTGTGGCGGTTCTGACTGATGTTCTGTATCCCCAGAGGGCTAGATGTAGCTTCTCGGGCCAATCCCGACCTCTGACGGTCATCTTTCTGATTATCATTGCGAGAGTCTTGTTTGCTGCCTCTACTGCACCATTAGTTTGTGGTCTGTAGGGAGAAGACTTGTGGCGTGTAACTCTAAACTCGGTCAACAGTTGGTCACAATCTCCTTCGAAGTGGGTCCCATTGTCGGATATGATCTCGTTGGGCACTCCGTATCTGCACATGATGTTCTCTTTGATGAACTCGGCCACCTTCTTAGAATTCAGTACCTTGTATGATCTGGCTTCTACCCATTTGGTGAAGTAGTCGACTGCGACTAATATGAACTCGTGACCATTGCTCCCTGGCGGAGTGATTTTGCCGATGACGTCGATTCCCCATGTGGCGAAAGGCCATGGCGTAGTCATGCAATAGAGTTCATGAGGAGGGATGTGATTGAGGTTGGAGAACCGTTGACATTTGTCGCAGCTTCTGACGAACTGGATGCAGTCTGTTTCCATTGATACCCAATAGTATCCCATACGGAGGATGATCTGTGTCAATGCTCTGGCGTTCATGTGCGGACCGCAGGTTCCGTTGTGAACTTCGTTCATTAGCTCGCTGGCTTTTTCTTTATTTACACACCGAAGGAGTGGCCCTTGGTGGCGCTTCTTGTACAACATACCCCCCAGAATGACGAAATGGGATGCCAGGCGTTTTAGTGCCATCATGTTTTTGGCTTTGATCCCTTCTTTGTATTTTCCATCTTCATTTGTGAAAGAAGCTTCTCCATTTTGGAGGTACTGGTAGATTTGATTGTACCAGGGTTCGTCGATCGGTTCATTTTTAACTTCGATCTCACAGCAGTAAGCGGGTGTTTCCCGTCTGCCTATTCTGAGGGGTTTTACTGATTTCCCTTCGGGAATTTTGACAAGAGATGCGAGGGTAGCCAGGGCATCTGCGAAGCGGTTCCTGTCTCTTTGCAAATAATGGAAAGAGATGTCCTTGAACTGAGCAATGAGCTCCTCCATGTACGTGTGGTACTTCTGGAGGCCAGAATCTATCGTCTTCAATTTGTTGGAAACTTGATTGATGATCAATGCTGAGTCTCCGTACACTTCCAGTTCTGAGATGTTGCGCTCGAGAGCGGCTTCTAGACCAGCTGCACAAGCTTCATACTCTGCTGCATTGTTGGTTGCTTCAAAATTCAGTTTGATGGCTATGGGAGTGTGCTCATCCTTGGGATCGATAAGGAGCATTCCAATACCATTTCCCTTCTTGTTGGCTGCCCCATCGAAGAAGAGTTGCCAGCGGTTTGCGCTATCAAGTGAAAAGATCCCGTCATCTGGAAACTGCGGATCAGGACCCTTGGGTTCACTGCTTGGGAAGTCAGCCAGCTGATCTGCCATTACTCTGCCCTTTTTTGATTTTCTGACCATGTACTTGATGTCGAACTCAGCCAGGAAGAATGACCACTTGGCTAGTTGATAGGCTAAAGTCGCACGCCTACAAATTAATTACCAAGACAAGACTCGGCTACAAAACTGCAGCTAGGACAAGTCCAGGGTCGATCCACTGAAGAACGGTTATTTATTTGCACAATTGTCACTTGACAAGATTGGGGGTCTAAGATTGATTTTTTTATTGTTGCAATTAAACTAAGCAAGTAAATAAATATGATTGTAAACAGTTATAAAAGAAAAGCACTTCAGATTTGTTTCCGTCCCCGTTTATCAATCCAATATCATCGGTATAATTTCTTTCCCTTCCTCCCCATTCACTTGATCCGAGATGTATTTCAATCCCTATTTCTTTCTTATTAATGGTTATAAGCAGTGACACACTCACCTATTCCCCTAATCAATACCTAAACCTAACTGACACAGTCTAGATTCACAATATCGATTGATAAAGCTTTAAGAAATTAAGATCATGAATTTCACTATTCTTTTGCAAATAGAACAAAATCTAGTTTTACCCCCTTCTCAATTTACCATGACACATGCATAAATCTCAAAGATGCTACTTGTGAAAAATCCTAATCTGACACAGACTTAAGATTAAACTAGCATTAAATCAATTACAAGGGAAAAAAGGGTGATCAAATCTCAAAACCCTAGAAACGATCTAGCAATTAAAACAAGTAAAACTATGAATAGGGATTAAGGAATAAAGAAATAGATACCTCAATTGAATTCAATAAACGGTTCAAGATTCAAATCCGAAGCAATGAAATTAGTTCTCCATAAAAAAACTATGAATTCTCTCTAGGAAAAATAATAACCAAAAAGTCTCTCTAAAACAGAAGTCAAAAGAAGTATATATACTTCTCCCAACCAATAATACTAAACCTAAACTAAAAAGGAAAACTAAAAAGAAAAAGGAAAAGACAAATTAATAATAATAATAATAATAATAATAATAATAATAATAATAATAATAATAATAATAATAATAATAATAATAATAATCTCCTTCAATCCACACGCCAGCCAACACCCACGCCTTGGTCCACGCGCCTTGTCCACTGTGTCGGTCAATGCATTGGTCCATCCATTGCTCTCCTTGATTTAGTGAATATTTAGTTGCCAAATTCACCCACGTACTGATTAGAGTAATTTCCTAAAATCTTTCTTCACACACGTGCACAGTACCCAATTTCCAAATTCTTTGCTTTCACTTTGGGCCTTCATCTTTCCATACTTCCATTCTGACCACCAAACTTTCCTACTTTGTACTTTGGTCCTTGAAGCTTCACATTATTTCAGTCTGGCCCTTTGATCCTTCAGCTGACTTGCTGTTGACTTTCTTTGACCTCCTCTATTGTAACTCAAACTCAATATGTCTCATATTACAATAGAAATACCCATAATAATTCTCCTATTACAATGTTTCCTCATTAATACAAAATATAGCAATTTAACTATAATGAATACAAAATGTAACCAAATTGCTATAAAATGTCTAGAAAAATCGAGGAATTATCAAAGCTAAAAACCAACCTATCAAATTCTCCCACGCTTAGACCTTTACTCGTCCCTGAGTAAATTTCTAATTCCTCGCTAACTCCAGGTCTAAAACAGATGCGCGAGGGGAAAGTGATTTCCCTAACTCCTCTAAACCTCCAAATCAATGATATCAACAACACAATTTCGGAAAATGAATCCGCTCCTTATCAGTCTAACAATAACAATGGTACCAATGGCCTTAGCTTGACCCCAACTCCAAATATGCAAAAACGGGACATCCAAACTAAGGCCCACACATCAAAAAGCTAGGGGGAACTACAATATCCTAAACTTCCCCCACGCTATCCTCACACTACTACTCCCTAAAAAAAATAAAGTCAATGCCCAAGTGTAAGTATGCCAATCCAATTCACAACCTTTCCAGATGCACTTTAATATGATAAAATTGCATTAAGGGGCGTTTTGGTAAATTCCCGGTCCATTCCGAGACTTCCGGAAACATTTTATGAGTTTCTCGCGAAGGAAGTATTTTTTAGTATTTTTCCCGGACAGAAGGACCTACAGGGAATTAACTGCTTTGGGCTTTTAAAGAATTAACCCGGAATGTTCCAGAAGCAGGTTTTGGCGCCAGAAACAGTTATTGACTCCTCCAGTCGTACCACATCTTGAAGCTTGAAAATTGGAAGCGAGAGGTCGTACGACAAAATAAAGCTTATTCCCAATTTACGTTTAAATACCAAAATGCTTTCATTTGTAAAGGGGGGAACACGCACAAAACACACACAACTCGCTTACAGACTCTCAGCCTCTCTCTCTAAATTCTCTCTATCTCTCTCTATCCGGAAAGCACTTCTCTCTCTCCTCTCTCTCTCTATACGCAAAGACAGACTCCATTTTCGTCCCTCAATCATCTCCTTCTCCCCAACCGAACTCTTCCTCTCCGGCCAAACCCAACAACAACCGCTCCCTCTCTCAACCTGTTCCTCGGCGACTTTAACCCCCTCCTCACCGAACCTAACTCTCCCCAAATCACCTTCCTCATCGATCCAATTTCCTCACACCCAAACCAAGGCCAAAGACAGTTCTCTCCCTCAATCCCAATCGAACGGAAACCTCACCGGAAGACCTCACCCAATTCTCCCTAAATCCCACTGCACCACCAGTTTTCCCCTTCTCTACAACCGCCGAAGCCATCCCCTGTTCCAGCCCTTAAACCGTTAACCATTACCGTTACAAACCTCGCTAGACAGACACCAATCAATCCCTCTCAATCTCCTTGCCGTTATCTACTCTCTACCCCAAAACTGATTTGCAGTCTCCTTCCCCTGTTTCCTAAACCCTGTCCGATTCAACACACACGCACAGACAATGGAAACTTAACTGCCGCTTTAATCTGAGTGTAAATTTGTTTCGGAAGCCGATTTTAAGATCCTTCTACCTAACATGGTTGAAGGAGCATGGACTACGAGGGTAAGAAATCTCTTCCCTCGATCTCTATATCATATTTGTCGTTTATTTGTTTCATTGCAAACTATTCCCCGGACTTGATAATTACTAACTGCCATCTCTCTGTTTAATTAGCTTGGTTTGATGTAATTGGTATTCGTGATGTTATTTCGTGGTATTTGTTGTTTATTGGCCAATGGATTGTGGATCTCCCTATATCCACATTCCCTTGGTCAATTCATTGTGAATTCATTTATTTCTGAGTTGGATTGGTGTTGTTGTTGGGATTTGAATTGAGTTCTGTTGTTCCTGATTTTGAATTGTAAGGTTCCTGCAGATGGTAAACCTGTGTCACGCGACACAATTGGACATTTGGAGTCCTGTGTCACACGACACAATGAGTCCTCTGCAGCAGGTTCAATCTCAGTTGTAAGTATTATTCCTCTTAGTTGTAAATGGGGTGTGGCCTCCCATGGCAAATGGCTTACAAGTTGTATTCCCTTTTGTTGAGTAATAAAACAAAGCACTCTTATGAATTTTACACATATCTTGTCACACACATTTTGCACACACATTTGGATGAATTGGATGTTGAACATAGAAAGACTCGTCCACGGACGAGGCATGTTGGGTGAACTCTCGGTTCTTCCCAACACGTAACTTGACCCCCGGACCCATTTTCTCTTTCAAAAGGTTTTCTATGTTTCCTCTAAAACGGCATGGCGACTCCTTTATTTTATTTTTTTGGCGAGCGTTCATTCAGTGGCGACTCCGCTGGGGACTTGAAACTTGTTTTTCAAAAGTGGGTCAAACTTTCGTTATTGTTCAACGTTCATTATATTCATTTGTGTGTGCTTGGTTGTGTGACATTCTATATGCCTAAAATTCATTTTATTGCTTTGCTTTATTCCCTCCCCTTCCTTGCTTCCTGTTGAGATTGTGCTGGTGCTGGGGCTGAGATATTTGCATTGTGCTTGGAGGCTGGGGCTGATTTGGTCTTTGTTCAGATTCTGGCAATGTGACTCCTTCTGTCACGCAACAGAGAGTGCCTTGGTTATCCTGTGCCCCGCGACAGAAGGTGGTCACTCTGCAGGTTTTGGTTTCCAGTTCAGCTGTGATTGTGGGGCAGTCCCCCATGATCAGAATATTAATCTTTGATTATAGTACTCTGTGGGGCGTGTGTGTGTTGTTTTTCCTTTATCATCCTTTTTCAAATAAAAAAAAAATCATTTTCGCAAATAAAGGAAGATAGTCATCCACACACTACATCATGTAGATCTAGAACCCTCGAGTGCGATTGACGGCATCCCGGACGGCCATGAAATTCGCCTACGCTTGAGCGCCTAATGTCAAACCCATCCCCCTAGTGCGTTATAGGTAGCGCCACACATTTAAACCTCACCCAAAACGGTTGGTTTTGACACGACATTTTCAAAAATACCCTAAAATGAATTGTTTCAAAATTTTTTAATGGACTTTCGTACCTACCCCAAAACGTAGCACGTGTGGGCATGTTGCCATCGCAACATGGTTTCACGAAAGGACATGTCGTTCCCACGGCATGTTCTAACGAGAGATCATGTCGCTTTGCCAACGTGCACCGACGAGAGGTCATGCCGGATTTTCCCCTGAAATTCTTCAGGAATACCCGTTATGCTGCCCAAATTTCTCCAGAAATTGGGGCTACTCGTTCGTCCCATAAATGCTTCGGTTTTGCTTAGGTATCATTGCCTATTATTAATTTTGACTCAACGCATTTGGTGTATTTTTGGATGATGTGTCCATAGGTTCCCCCGAGGTCTAGATTGCGTGAAATAAAGGATTAGCCTTTCCCAACCGTTCATAGGACGTAAAAGACACCGATTTTTACTTGAAGATTAATAAGTGTTGCATGAGTCCGTCTCCTTTCCCGTTCTTCCCTCTCCCGTACCTCCTCAAGATTCTCTATCCTCCGCCTTATACATGATCTCACCTCTTCACCTCTGCAAGGCTACGGCAAGTTGGGTGTGTGCTCCCGTTCCCGGCGCTCATTGGTCTATATTCTCGAGGCGAAAGCAGTTCAAGTGCCCGAGTGGTCGTCCATCTGATTCGGAATCCAAAATGCTCGGTGCAGAGAAGATTATGGCCCACCAGCCTGGAAGTTCATAACCCATGGGTCAGCAGAGTGCAAATGGTGTGTCCATCGAAGAGCAGAGAGCTACCCTTGAAGCTGTTTTTCCTCATGAGCGGGAGGCCCGGTTGCTTGCTCAGATTATGAAAGCTAAGGAGAGATGGCTTGTGAAGGACAGAAAGATGGAGAAGGATCCTTACCTTACCGATGGCAACGATACCCTTCCTCCCATCCGAAGTTGATGCAGTCGATCAGTCCTCGTAGGTTCTAGAATGTCCACTGTCGGACATGAGTCTGTTAAAGTACAAGTTGGACCAATTTTGCTTTGCAGTGATAAAAATCTTTGTTTCTATTCTTACTAGACTCGAGACATTACTTGCACACCTGCGTTACACTCAATTGAAATGGTCTTATTCCAAATGATCACTTGTGCTGCTCACCGACCAACGCTTTGAAATGGCTAATGTTTGAATTGATCAGAGTGAGAAAATCGACTGATATCCTTCCCAAAGTGGGGCTTACCAACTCCCCATCTCGCATCCCCTGTGCTCACATGTCTTTCTTTGTCTTCACCATCTCGTTGCTCGATGAATTTGCACGGATCTTTCTCAGAGTAAGCTTAAGCAAGCAATGAAGACTCAATCTCGTTCGGATCATCCGGTAGGGACTGCGGTTGAAACCTTCACCCTTAGGAAAACCATTACCGTACCCTCACCAAATAATACCCCTTCGGTTCAAGATCGGCATATTTTGAAACCCATTTAGCCATCGCCCGAAGAAGAGGGACTATCCTTGAGACTCCTGTGATTCAAAGAAAGATTGACCGTCTCCAAGCTTAAGAACGACGGAAAGCAACGATTCATCCTGGGGACTAGCTGAAATGCTCCTCTCAAAAACAAAATTGAAAAAAAGAGAGAGACAAAAATACAAAAAAAAATATACAAAAAATAAAATAAAATACAAAAAAAAAAAAAAGAAGAAGAAAAGAAAAGAAAGAGAGCCTAGTCCCTAGCGATCCTCTCTAAAGCAAAAGTCAAAAGATCTGATCGTTACTCAAGAGGAGTCTCGGAGTGAATAAAGAGACATCACGGATGTCCCCTCACCATTACCTCTAACCGATCCCAAGCCGTCCTCTCGATTTTAGAGGACATTCCCATTACCCTTACCTTTGCCTTTAGCCAAAGCCAAAAGATCGACCTCTCATTCTTAGAGGCAATAAAGATGCAATCACAAGATATCCTTCCCTTAGAAATCCCAAACACATACCCAAGAGCCAACCTCTCATCTTTAGAGGTACATTCAGCAAAAAGCCCAGCCGACCTCTCGTTTTAAGAGGTCATGTTATCCCGAATCACCCAAGGGCCGATCGAAACCCCGAGACCCAGTCGCAGTTCCTACCAGATAGCAGTTTCATTCCAATATCGTTGAGATCTAAAACAGATTGTTGCTTAAAGAGGAGCCAAGTCCATCCCGGCTCAAAGGACCGTCAAGCGAAGATTGTGCAAATTCCATCTGTCCATTCGACGTTGCATGTGAGGATATTTTATTTCTCCTCCGCAAACACTTGCCGTGGACGTCCCACTGGGGCTTCACATCTGTGTCTCCCATCGACACTCCAAGAGGACATGTTCTTTCAATTCTCAAAATCCTCAAAGGTCCTCAAATCCTCGAATTCCAATATTCATTCTTTTCATTCGGGATAAGCCCGAACTACGGCGACCTGAGCTCCTCCTATGGAGGGGAACGTAGGCAACCATAACTGGTCCGGTCGAAATCACAAACAGATCTCAGAAAATCCGGTCTCCTCAAGGACCATGCCCATACACTGTCTATCCTTACGAGTTTGATTCTCGATATCAGTGGGCTTTCTCCTCAGGATTGATAAAAATATTTGCTCATATCGGCTTTGGTGGTTGACTAACCCGAACATCAATAAAGGGTTTTAAGCAGCTTTGTGATCATCACGAATAAGACAAGTTTTCAAGTGTGTCGACAAGTCTTCTCTTTCTACATCATAGGAAGATAGAGCCAAACACTGTGTCGGTCAGCAGGGGCTTCCATACACCTCTCCACACCTTGTGATGCTTATACTCTCCCAAAAGAGTCAAACCTAAAGCGAGGATGTCATACAGAAGTTCGGGATTCATTTCCCACCATTCGAAAGATATGCCCCTGCACGTAAACATTTCCGAGTCTTATCCAGCGACTGATTGATTGCGATTTGAAATGATGAGTTGCCTCTTTGGCCACAAGATGACTCTGCCTGTGACGAAGCTGCATGGAATTTCCTCAAGTTGGGGCTTTGGTTAAGGTATCCCTCCGGCTCTCCTTACCAGATTCCCTCCAGGTTTGCTTTGCACTATCAACTGGGGCTTCGCCAAACCGGAATCGTTCTCTGCACATTCTCTACTGCTTGATGTCTCAGACGCGCGATGCACTCTGTCCTCACTAGCAACGGACCTGCTACAATCTGTACTCCCGGGAGCGTCCCCGACTTGCCTAAGCTGCACCGTATCATCCTATAACGGGAGAGGGTCCACCTCATTATAAGCACTTTCGTTCCATACACGACCCCTCATAGCATAATGGCTACAGACATATCTGCTCGTCAAGCCGCGCCAAATCCCTACTTCCTATTCTCCCCAGCTGAGATGGACTTGTGCAACAAAAGATGAATAATGCATAAGAAAAGAGTCGAATAAAATGCAAAGTGCCTAGTAGTGTTGCATTTTCCCCCCGCAGGGTACAGTGATCAAGTGATCGTAGTTTGATCGTGAGGACTGCCCCTCGAATCACAATCTTGGACAAGGATTTCAAATCCCGCAGGTGACAGACCCCGCCTTTATCATCAGGCCCGGACTCATCAGCATCATCTAAAAGAGCCCCAGCTGCCCAGTCCCCAAGCAATGCTCATCAAAGAAAAAAGATCCCCAGCTGCCCCAGAATCCAAGCAATAATGCTCACTAGTCCCGACGACTTCAAATCCTGTGTTGCAAAGACCGTCCTGTGAATGGCCATCGAGCAAAGCATCGACAAGTGGTATCCTCAGCCCCCAAACAATGCTTGTCAAAGAAAGAAGAGCCCCAGCTGCCCCCAGAATCCAGACAATAATGCTCACTAGTCTTGACGACTCCAAAGCCTATTTTGCATGATAAACCGAGACAAAGAAGTCCGTATCTATGTTAGTCTCCCAAGCAGAGCACACCAAGATCAAAGTTCCCAGATCAGTGGCCCCCAAAATACAAGCAAAAGCCTGCTCCCTGGCAAGCAAGGTCCCCGGCTTACCAAGCGAAGCTCAGGACACAAAGGGCAGAAACAGAAGTAGCGTGAGTCCCCTGGCAGCTACCCTGCACCAACAAAGTGGTATGAGTCCCTCCGGCATCCACGAAGAGAAACAACAGTAGCGTGAGTCCCCTGGCAGCTACCTTGCACCAACAAAGTGATATGAGTCCCTCCGGCATCCACAAAGACCAGTTATAGCATGAGACCCTCCGGCAGCTACAACCCGTCAATAGCGATAGCATGAGTCCCTCCGACAGCTACTCGCCAAATACCAGTTGCAGCATGAGACCCTCCGGCAGCTACAACCTAGCAACAAAGGCAGCTACTCGCCACCCGCAGTAGTACCAATCCCTCAAGAAGTTACAGGTAAGCACAGCAAAGGTATGAAGACACATCTCTACCCCTTTCTTGCTTGTGGTCAGTTTTGTTTTCGAACTACGATTTGGCTTGATTCCCTTTTAGGGAAACGTAGGAATCCTTTCTCCAAAAGGTCCAGCCACCCGATTTCCCCAATTCACCTTCTAGCCTGTTGCCTTATCCCCTGATGCTCATTGGGATTGGGCCTTATTTTATCGACAACCTCACTTTTTCCAAAAGTGACGTTGCCGAGGGGCTCTGTAAGTATGCCAATCCAATTCGCATCCTTTCCAGATGCACTTTAATATGATAAAATTGCATTAAGGGGCATTTTGGTAAATTCCCGGTCCGTTCCGAGACTTCCGGAAACATTTTATGAGTTTCTCGCGAAGGAAGTATTTTTTAGTATTTTTCCCGGACAGAAGGACCTACAGGGAATTAACTGCTTTGGGCTTTTAAAGAATTAACCCAAAATGTTCCAGAAGCAGGTTTTGGCGCCAGAAACAGTTATTGACTCCTCCAGTCGTGCGACATCTTGAAGCTTGAAAATTGGAAGCGAGAGGTCGTACGACAAAATAAAGCTTATTCCTAATTTACGTTTAAATACCAAAATGCTTTCATTTGTAAAGGGGGGAACATGCACAAAACACACACAGCTCACTTACAGACTCTCAGCCTCTCTCTCTAAATTCTCTCTATCTCTCTCTATCCGGAAAACACTTCTCTCTCTCCTCTCTCTCTCTATACGCAAAGACAGACTCCATTGCCATCCCTCAATCGTTTCCTTCTCCCTAACCGAGCTCTTCCTCTTCGGCCAAACCCAACAACAACCGCTCCCTCTCTCAACTTGTTCCCCGGCGACTTCAACCCCCTCCTCACCAAACCTAACTCTCCCCAAATCACCTTCCTCACCGATCCAATTTCCTCACACCCAAACCAAGGCCAACGACAGTTCTCTCCCTCAATCCCAATCGAACGAAAACCTCACCGGAAGACCTCACCCAATTCTCCCTAAATCCCACTGCACCATCGGTTTTCCCCTTCTCTACAACCGCCAAAGCCATCCCCTGTCCCGGCCCTTAAACCGTTAACCATTACCGTTACAAACCTCGCTAGACAAACGCCAATCAAGCCCTCTCAATCTCCTCGCCGTTATCTACTCTCTACCCCAAAACTGATCTGCAGTCTCCTTCCCCTGTTTCCTAAGCCCTGTCCGATTCAGCACACACGCACAGACAATGGAAACTTAACTGCCGCTTTAATATGAGTGTGAATTTGTTCCGGAAGCCGATTTGAAGATCCTTCTACCTAACGTGGTTGAAGGAGCGTGGACTACGAGGGTAACGAATCTCTTCCCTCAATCTCTATATCATATTTGTCATTTATTTGTTTCATTGCAAACTATTCCCCAGACTTGATAATTAGGCTCCGTCCGCCTCCAATTATCAAGTCCCAACTGCCATCTCTCTGTTTAATTAGCTTGGTTTGATGCAATTGGTATTCGTGATGTGATTTCATGGTATTTGTTGTTTATTGGCCAAGGGAGTGTGGATCTCCCTATATCCACATCCCCTTGGTCAATTCATTGTGAATTCATTTGTTTCTGAGTTGGATTGGTGTTGTTGTTGGGAATTGAATTGAGTTATGTTGTTCCTGATTTTGAATTGTAAGGTTCCTGCAGATGGTAAACCTGTGTCACGCGACACAATTGGACATTTGGAGTCCTGTGTCACACGACACAATGAGTCCTCTGCAGCAGGTTCAATCTCAGTTGTAAGTATTGTTCCTCTTAGTTGTAAATGGGAAGTGGCCTCCCATGGCAAATGGCTTACAAGTTGTATTCCCTTTTGTTGAGTAATAAAACAAAGCACTCTTATGCATTTTACACATATCTTGTCACACACATTTTGCACACACATTTGGATGAATTGGATGTTGAACATAGAAAGACTCGTCCACGGACGAGGCGTGTTGGGTGAACTCTCGATTCTTCCCAACACGTAACTTGACCCCCGGACCCATTTTCTCTTTCAAAAGGTTTTCAATGTTTCCTCTAAAACGGCGTGGCGACTCCTTTATTTTATTTTTTTCGGCGAGCGTTCATTCACCAAGCAAAGACTTACCTCGTTGCTACACCAACCCCCCTTATATCACCAAGAAGAATTACGAGGGTTTTCTATCCTACTGCCTCTAAACCAGACCTCCTACGCCAATAATAAACAATCCTACCCGACGCTCCAATCCTCCCTTATGTCTCCAACTCCGGTGATATATAAAAGATAGACAATGTTTCACTTCCTTACCTTTTGCCTAGGTGCCATTTCCGGTTTTCACCTAGCCTCTCATTTTTTTTTCATTTTTTTTTTCTTTTCAACACACCCTCTCCTTTTGCCTAAGTGCCATCTCGGGTTTTCACTTAGCCTCTCTTTTCTTTTTTTTTTTTTGTTTTATTATTATTATTATTATTATTATTATTATTATTTTTTTTTTTTTTCAAAACAATCATATACAAACAACAAGCATACACCCCACCCCCTCACTAAACTATGCATAGTCCCATATGCATTACTACAAACCAAAGTTAATGATTCCATCTCTCTGTTTAATAGCTTCATGTCTTGGCATTTCAAAAAGAAAAAACTTATCAATAAAGTTAATGATTCCATCATTTATAGCACAATAAATCTTGAAACTCTCTTTGAGAATCAAAGCCAAGGCATACTGAATCACGTAATTGTCCACAGCAGCTCCTTCTGGCCTGCACCCTGTAAATAATAAATTGACCTTCCCAGAGCAAAATGATTCCAAGGTTTCTCTTTGCAATTTGGGGGCCAGAGCATCAACTGATGAAGTACTTCCAGTCAAGTATGAAAATGTGAAATGAGATAAGTATGCAACTCTCTTCATAATTCTTTCAATTACTTTAGCAGTTATAATTCTTTCAACAAAAATTAGGCACAACGCCTGCTTGCCTTCTCCAAACGATTCAAAAATGCGAAAGAGTTCATATATTTTTGAAGATATATATCCTCCAGCTACAATCTTTCGGAAATCACATCCGGCATAAAAAAAACTGATGCAGGCCCTGAGTTTCGGCTAGTTACACATTCATTTCAGCACACACAATTCAATACCCAAATAACACAGTCTCAGCAACCAATAATCACCAACACAATGCAGTAATCTCCGTTCAAAACTAGCCGAATCTCCACAGCTCCCCAAGAAATTAAAGGCTTCAACAGAGGAAGAAAGTCGAAAATTACCTTAATAAGCTTTTCCAAATCCCAAACTCCACCTTGTTGCTCCGAAGTATGCTTCCTCAGATCAAGTCAAAAGCGCCCCAAAATCGACATTGTTAGGGTTTCGAATTCCTTGAATCAATGAAGAAATTGAGGGTTGAGACTGTTGTATATGTAGTCAGAATTGAGGGAGGAGGTGGTGGGTGGGATCAATTTGGGCAGGTAAGTTCAATTTCGTGTGTTTTGGTAGAGAGAGAAAGTAGGAGACTAGGTATGGCCGAATTGGTGTATGGTGAGGGTAGGGGGTGGTGTTTATGGAGGGAGGAGAAGACAAGGACGAAGATGAAGGTGAAGAGGTGGGGAGGCCACGGTTTTGGTGGTGGCTTGAGGGGTGTATCAATGGCGGTAGAGAGAGAAGAGAGGAAGGAGGCCACGGTTTTGGTGGTGTTTATGGGGAAGAAGATGATTTTTTTTTTTAGTTTTGTTAAGTATCCAAGCCTGTTGGAATAACACTGGCCTTGGGAGCGGACGCTCCCCATTGACAGAAACTTGGGACGATTTTGGCCAAATTGGGAGCAGGCGCTCCCCTTCTTTTGGAGCCGACGCTCCCAAATTCCAGTAACTTTTTTTTTTTTTTTTTAAAGAAATAGGCCACAGGACGTTTTGCTTCCTTCTCCATGCTTTTCCCTGCACAACACCACACACAAAAATACCTTAGTAGCATCAATTCCACAAAAATAAATAAGAAAAAAGAAATAAAACAAAGATAAAAACAACAAAATTCCCGGGTTGCCTCCCGATAAGCCGCCCTTCTTTACCGTCTTTAGCTAGACCAAATGCCGGGTTAACCCTCGGCATAGCATACTCCAAATAAACTAAGTTTTGGGACGGGAGGCCCCACAAACACGAGACTCATCAATGTAAGGGGGATGAAAATAATCTTTTTGAGTTACCTTTAAAAGATGATTTGGTTCAATGAAATGCCTCCCCGTTGGAGACCATTTAAGCTTCTTCTTTTTCGACTTCACTTTCTTTTTCTCCCGTGGTGGCTTTCCTTTCTTATTTTTCTCCGGCTTCACTTTTGGAGACTCACCATCATCATTCTCTACATTTGCCCCATTCTTGATAATTGGCTCACTCAAATCCATGGCACAAACCTTGCGCACATTCTTGGGAAGGGTCTTTTCATCAAACACATTAAAACTCACCACTTTCCCATCAAACTCCATGGTTAAAGAGCCCTTCGTCACATCAAGCTTTGTTTCAGACGTAGACATAAATGGCCTTCCCAACAGAATGGGAGCCTCATAATCCATCTCCATCTCAAGCACATAAAAATCTGCCGGGAAAATCAAGTCACCAACCCGAACTTCAACATCTCTCACTACCCCCTTGGGGTATGCATTGGACTTATCTGCCAACTGTATAACCACTCGAGTATCCTCCAATTTACCCAATTTAAGGTCTTCAAATAATGCATAGGGCATAACATTAATGGAAGCCCCCAAGTCAAGCATGGCTCTATGAAAATTGCTTCCCCCAAACGAGATAGGAATTACAAACATACCAGGGTCACTACATTTCTTTGGCATCTTTTTCTGATAAACTACAGATACATGCTCCAAGATCTTTACCTTTTTCTGACTCCGCTCCTTCTAATTCCTCTTCATAGTGCATCACTCTTTAAGAACTTCGCATACCTCGGAACTAATTGAAGAAGATCTAGAAACGGAATATTTACCTCGAGCCTCTTGAAAGTGTCAAAGATAGCCTTGTCAGGCTCCGGTTTTCTATCCTCCCTCAATGCATAAGGAAACAGAGGGACAGGCTCATAAACAGGAAATACGGGTGGAATATACTTCTCTTCAGGGGTTTTCGCTTCCACCTTCTTCTCCACCTCCAACTCTGGCTCAATACTCTTTTTAAACCTTCTGTTCAGGCTCTATCGGCACCATCTGTCCATCAACTTTCTTCTTCCGCCTCACATATACTGCGCTAACATTCTGCTTTGGGGGTTGCACAATCTTTGCTGCTTCTCTAGCCTCTATTTTTACCATAGCCTCTGCAATCTGACTCACTTGCCTCTCTAAATTGCTGATGCTCGATTTAGTCTCCTGCTGGAACTGCTGGAAGTTTCCATTCATGGTAGACATGCTCTGTGCAAGTGACTGGACCATGTCCTCTGTAGACTGTCCCTGCTGCAGCTGCTGTCCAACAGGTGCTCTGTACTGATTATATTGATTTCCCTGAAACTGCTGACCCTGCTGATTATTGAACGGCTGCCTGAAACCTTGTTGACCCTGTGGTGGACTATACCTAAGGTTCGGATGAACATTATTCGCAGCGTTGTAATTGAACTGCGGTGGTCTCTGACCCTGCTGATTCAACCCTATAGCATTGACATCTACCACCTCATCCGTCTGAAGAGTAGGACAAGAATCAGTCGGGTGAGTCACATCATTACATATACCGCAAGGATGAGGTTGTTGACCCAAAACTAATGGCTTCAACAGACTCTTAACATCTGCCAACTCGGTCTCCCACTTGCTTATAACATCACTCGATCCCACATCACTGACTTGTCTAACACTAGACCTCCTTCCATGAGTCCTTGTGCTTTTGGCTAGTTCTTCTATCAACTGCTCTGCATCCCTGGTAGTTTTGTTCAGAATACTACCTCCATAAGCAGAATCCACCCACCATTTGTCCTGCACAGTCAATCCCCCATAGAAGTAAACAATAAGCTGCTCATCATCAAAGCCATGATACGGACAGCTTCTGCAGAGCTTGTAGAACCGGTTGTGATAGTCATATAACGATTCATCGGACCGCTGCTCCATGTTGCTGATATCCCTCTTCATGACATTGATCTGATTTGGAGGGAAGAACTCATAAAGGAATACGTCCTTCAACTGCTGCCAAGATGTAATGCTATTCGGTGGCAAGTGATAGTACCACGCATTCGCGTTATCCTTAAGAGTAAAGGAAAACGCCCTCAACAATAACTGCTCAAGAGGGAGTGCCGCCGGCTTCATGCTCTTACATATCTGCACAAACTGGGCTATGTGCTGATTCGGATTCTCCCCTGGTATCCCATTAAAATGGGGCAACTGGTTCAGCAACCCCGGCTTCAACTCAAAAGTAACCCCAGCCGGTAAATCAAGAAATAGCACTGCTTGTGGTTGCTCATTCCAGTTTGGAGCAATCCTTTGCCTCAATGTCCAAGGTGGGGGGTTGTTATTGCCTCTTCCATTACCCCCATTATTCACAACCTCCGAATCGTTATCACCCATGCCGTTATTCACTACTAGAAACAGGCCTTTTACCGACGGAAATTTCCGTCGGTAAATCCGCCTTTCCGTCGGCAAATGGTTATTACCGACGGAATGAGTCCGTCGGGTTCCGTCGGAAATAATTGGTTGGTAATACCGACGGACCAGTTCCGCCGGTATTTCCGGCGGATTGTCCGCCGGAAAATCTAAAATTCCGCCGGAAATCGTCCGTCGGAAATGAGCAACGCCGGCCGGTTAACCGGAGCAATAGCCGGAGTTTACCGATGGAAATATCCGTCGGTAAATATTAAAAAAATAAATAAATAAAACCCACTACCGACGGTTATAACCGTCGGTAAACATAAAATTTACCGTCGGATATACCCGTCGGAAATCTAAACCGAATCCGACGGATATATCCGTCGGTAATGAGTTTTATTATTTAATTTTTAATATTTTTCCGACGGATATTTCCGCCAGGAATTAGAATTATTTATTTTTTTAATTACTTTACCGACGGAAATATCCGTCGGTAATCTGGCCAGATTTTAAAAAAAAAATTCTATTTTATTATTAATCCACCTGTAAACCTGTCAAACCTGTTTAAACAAATCCCAACATAAAATAAACACAAACAACATACAAACATCAAACATACAAACATCAAATAAACTCAAACTGTATCAAACAACCTAAAGCGAAAGGGGAAAAGGGGAAAGGGGAAAAGGGAAAGGGGAAAGGGGAAAAGGGGAAAGGGAAAGGGGAAAAGGGGAAAGGGGAAAGGGAAAGGGGAAAAGGGGAAAGGGAAATTGTTTCGCTTGGGGAAAAGGGAAGGGAAAGGGAAAGGAAAACAAAATATATTTGTTTACATTACATGCCAGCCAAATAAAATGAATGTCAATCAACCACGACCCCGACCACGAGCGCTGCCGCTACCGCTACCATCGCCACTACCACCGCCACTTCGCCTAAGGTATTGATCGACTGACTCATCAGAAGCGTTACCGCTATTACGTGGCTGTGGCTGTGGCTGTGATTGCAAATTCATGGTAGCCAAGTATTGTTGCACGCGCTGGTCAAGCTGTTGAGCCAATATACTAGCCACCTGGGCCTCCACCTGGGTCTGCATCTGGGTCTGCACCCGGGCCTCCACTCGGGCCTCCACCCGGGCCTCCACCTGGCTCTGGATCTGCTCCACTCGCCTCTCAACCTCTCTGTTGACCCGATCATCAAACGCTTCTTGATCCACATGATGACTGCCGCCGGAGGAAGAAGATGAAAAGTATTGCGTAGTAGGGCTGCGGAATGGCATGTTAAAATACCCCGCACCATGTCCTCCGAATCCAGGCAAGCGATCTCCCTTCGGTTGCTTGCCTGAGAGGACAATGGCCGCCCAAAGCTTTTCACGAAAGGCGGGCCGCTCGGTGCTCTCAGGAGCCAAACTTCCTTCTTCAATAGCCTCCTCACGAGCCCGCCTCTCATACTCTTCCTGAAAAAAAAAAATACATTATACACTATGGTAGAAAATAATATTTCTTTAACTAAATAATTTATTATTTACTAATAGAAAATATATAATTTACTAATAGAAAATACTATTAACACTTACAAAAAGAGTCTGGTAATAAGGATTGACCCATTGTGGCCCCGAGCCATCGGCGGCCTCCGTAGTATGAGTAGCCGTAAATACGGCGGCGATCGGCCTCATCATCTCCATGTTTCTTAATCTTAACATATAAAAAAATTAAAACTTTAAAAAAGGGAGAATAATAACAATATATGAATCAAATAAAGTATTGCTTAATTTACAAACGGATAATAAATGAAGTTTACCATTACGGACCAAGTCTCATTGAAGTTAATTGATCCTCCGGTGTGCACACTCCCTTGCCCCTCTGGTGAGTTCCTATTCTTCTTTGCAATTTCTGAACTTTTTTGAAATTTCTCACTGTTCCAATAGGCTTCCCACTTCTCCCACGCACTAGCGGAGAAATTAGCTGGAGGCAAACCATCAATTAGCCACTTTCCTCTCATGTCGTACACTTTCCCAGCGTACCGCTTAGCAACCAATTTCTTGAAAGCCGCCTCGATTTGAATGTCGGTAAACCCAGGGCAGGAATATACGTGCTACAAAAATAGTAAAAGTAGTTAAATAAACAAGGGAATAGTCTACAAACTTTACAAAGGAAAGAGAATTAAGTAATTTTACCCGAAACTGGCTATACCAGATAGCGTACACCTCTTTTGATATTGACTTCGGGGTGGGATAAAATTCCTCAAAATTATACCCGCTGAACAAATCCCCAAACCATCTAGCGGGATCTCGACAACCACCATGTATAAACTTATAAGATATTAATTGAAAAACAATATATCAATATATATACAAATAAAAAGACAATAATAAAATGTAAACATTATATATATATGACATTTACAATTAAATAATACTTACTGGCCACTGGGAGAGATAGATATTTCCATTTTTCCATCCTCATTAATAATTGCGTCCAAGTTAACCCGTCCGGATGGTTCACTCACTGGAGCACTAGAGCTTACATTACCTTGACTGCTCAAATCATCATCACTACGTCCTGAACCAGACGTAGAACCCCTCCCTCCAGTCCTTGGAGAAACAAGACGATGGACAAAACCCGCAACCTTGCCTCTCTTTGAACGATTGCCACCTCGACCCGACATATCTAAACTAGTATATTATATATACAAATAAAAACAATATATCAATATATATACAAATAAAAAGACACTTCATTTAGGATGTGACTAATTTTAAATATTAATATTTAATTCTTTGTTGTTAAGTATATCATTCTCTAGGGTGAAAGGACAATTCATGTCCATTAGGTTTAGAATTGGGGTCGGCTTCTATCCCATCCCGAAATACACGTATGAATTGCAAATATCACTTTGTCTACTTGCTTTATAATCGAAAATCAAGCAATTTTAATAGACAATAATGATATTTACAAATTATATAATCGTGCATATTTTTTATTCATTACCATAACATGCATAATTTTGATCAATAAACAAGATGAGAGTCGTTATCATCCACAACAATCAAAACCCTATCTCAGCTTAGACCAAGAAAGACAGAGCAAACAAGTTCTCGACTGTTTGAACAAAGGATTTTCTGTTTAATATAGGTTTTTTCAGTTTCACTGTCCTCCTCTCTAAGGATCTCAAACATCACAGCCATGTTCTTGTCAGTGCCTGTTTTACTCTTCACTGGTGGTATACGGTCACAAGTAAAAACAAGGTAACGAGTATAACACCGGTGAAGAGAAAACGAGCTTCTCCAATTTTTCAATCTCCACCTTCCATTTACCCAAGATCTGATTGCGGAATCTTCCTCATGAGCTTGAAAGCTGGCGGTGTTGCCCTCAATCTCACGGTTGCTTTGCATGTTTTGCGAAGCAACCATGAGATTGAGAGCAACACCGCCAGCTTTCATGCTCATGAGGAAGATTCTGCAATCAGGATCTTGGGTAAATGGAAGGTGGAGATTAAAAAAATTGGAGGAAAGTTCTGTTTTCTCTTCACTGGTGTTATACTGTTACCTTGTTTTTACTTGTGACCGTAAACCACCAATAAGAGAAAACAGACACAGACAAGAACATGGCTGTGATGTTTCAGATTCTTAGAGAGAAGAGGACAGTCAAACTGGAAAAACTCTTATTAAACAGAAAATCCTTTGCTCAAACTGACAAGAACTTATTTGCTCCATCTTTCTTGATCAAAGATGGACGGATTTTGATAGCTGTGTGTGAGAAAGGCTCTCATCTTATTTATATATATACATATATGTATATTTTTATTTTTATTTTTATTTTTTATTATTATATTTATTATTATTATTATTATTATTATTATTATTATTATTATTTATTATTATTATTATTATTATTTTATTATTATTTATTTTATTTATTTATTTATTTTGTTTTTTTTATTTTTTATTTTTTATTTTTTATTTCATTTATTATTATATTTTATTATTATTATTATTATTATTATTATTATTATTATTATTATTATTATTATTATTATTATTATTATTATTATTATTTATTATTATTATTATTATTATTATTATTATTTTATTATTATTTATTATTATTTATTTATTTATTTTGTTTTTTTTATTTTTTTTTATTTTTTATTTTTTTTATTTCATTTATTATTATATTTATTATTATTATTATTATTATTATTATTTATTATTTTTATTATTTTATTATTATTTATTTTATTTTTTTTTATTTTGTTTTTTTTATTTTTATTTATTTTATTTATTTTTTATTTCATTTTTTTAGACATTCACCCCCCTCACCGTCCCAATATGAATATCCAAAACCTTTTAAAATTTGCTCTCCAAGAGTAAATTTGGATCTTTTTTGGACATTCATTTTGGGACGGAGGTGGTGTAATATTTAAGAAAAAAAGTAAGTGTATATGAATACATGAGCGTACGAGTTGAGCCTATTTAATTGTCAATATTGGGTAGATGTCCGTTTTTATTCTTGATCGGTAATTTTAAAAAAAATGGAACGGAGGTAGTACCATATAAAAATAAATAAATATTAGCAAAAAAAAAGAAGTAGAGAAAATAAGAGATTTTCATAATTCTAGCTTCACACCAATTGCCTATTAGCAAGACAAAGGGTCAGAGGAAATGTTGCAAAAATAACTCAATCCAAGCCTACCAAACTCTTACATAAACCAACAATCTAGACCATATTCAAACCTTTTGACACCTAAAAATGCAAATGAAACAACTAGCACATAGAAAAAGACTACATAATTAAATCCACATAGACAGTTAATTATTTTACTAATAAAGTTACCAAATATACTTTCTTAATTATTTTCAACAATTATACATACACAGTTAATTAATTTTTTTCAAAATTAGGCATACTTTCAAAATTAAACCCACACACACCATGGCTGCTGCCACTCACACACACACACACGGCTGCACACACTCACACTCACACGCAGAACACACACACTCACAGCACACACCAAATAGCTGCTCATATATTCAAAAAACCAAATACAACCAGCATATATATCATAATTTATAGATAAATAAATTTAGATTGAAACATTATATTCGGCATTTTAAATCAGTTGGTATCATAATTACACATTCACAGCACATTCTAACATCATTTTCTTATCACTGCAATTTATTTAACTTTCGTAATCAATACTTGAGAAAGAGAAATCCAGTGAGAGAGAGAGAGAGAAAGAGAGCTTACCGGCGACGGAGACAACGACGGCGAACGGCGGGCTCGGCGGCAACGGGAGAGAGGGCGACTGCGAGAGAGAGAGAGAAAGCGAGTGAGAGAGAGAAAGCGAGTGAGAGAGAGAAAGGGATTGAGAGAGAGAAAGAGAGCTTACCGGCCGGCGACGGAGACGGCAACGGCGAACGGCGGAAATGGCGGAGACGGCGTTTGTTCTCAAATTACTGATGAGAGAGAGAGAAAGTGAGAGGGAGAAATCGAGTGAGAGAGGAATTAAGGGATTGAGAGAAACTTACCGAAGACGGCGACGGCAACGGCGAGGCTAGGGTTCTTCGAATTCGCGAACTGAGAGAGAGAGAGGAGGAGTCGTAAAATGAAAAAAATGGAATTTTCTCATTATATATAGGGCGTCATTACCGACGGACTTAACCGTCGGTAATACCGACGAACAATGACCGCCGGTATTACCGACGGACTACCGACGGAAATATTTCAAATACCGACAGAATAAACGAAATTTAAAAAAAAAAAAACCCCGGTAAAATGAAAATAAATTCCGTCGGTATTCGTTTTTTTTCCGTCGGTATAAATTCCGTCGGTATTCGTTTTTTTTCCGTCGGTATTACCGACGGACACAGTCCGTCGGTAAATATCCGTCGGTAAATGCCCTGTTTCTAGTAGTGATTATTATTCATCTCGTTCCGCTGCAAATTTCTACTGTACCTAAAATATCTTTCAATTTCTGGAACAAATGGACTAGCAAGTTGATTAGCGGAACGGGTATGGACCATAAAAGGTTCCACACCACAAGACAACAATAATAAAGCGCAATTAACAGAAAACAAGTAAAAGAAAAAGAAATAGATTAAGAAAAGAATAAGAGTGCAAACAAATAAAATCGTTCCCCGGCAACGGCGCCAAAATTTGATAGGCTAAAGTCGCATGCCTACAAATTAATTACCAAGACAAGACTCGGCTACAAAACTGCAGCTAGGACAAGTCCAGGGTCGATCCACTGAAGAACGGTTATTTATTTGCACAATTATCACTTGACAAGATTGGGGGTCTAAGATTGATTTTTTTTATTGTTGCAATTAAACTAAGCAAGTAAATAAATATGATTGTAAACAGTTATAAAAGAAAAGCACTTCAGATTTGTTTCCGTGCCCGTTTATCAATCCAATATCATCGGTATAATTTCTTTCCCTTCCTCCCCATTCACTTGATCCGAGATGTATTTCAATCCCTATTTCTTTCTTATTAATGGTTATAAGCAGTGACACACTCACCTATTCCCCTAATCAATACCTAAACCTAACTGACACAGTCTAGATTCACAATATCTATTATAATATAATGGCTGAAGTGATTTCACTACTACATTTCTGGCCTAATGTAACGCCAATTTTCGTTGCATTAGGGCCCAAAATCCGTTACATTAGGCCTAATGTAACGCCAAATGGCCGTTGCATTCTCTTGCGTTGCATTAGGTCTAATGCAACGACATAGTAAGCTAATGTAACGCCAGAGCTTTGGCGTTGCATTAGGTAAATACCTGATGCAACGCCATTTACCTGATGCAACGCCAATTTTAAAACTATATGAACACCTAATGCAACGCCAAAAAGAACCTAATGCAACGCCAAAAAGAACCTAATGCAACGCCAATTTAAAAAGTGGATGAATACCTAATGTAACGCCAAAAATTAGACGAGTCCCTAAAATTTATTACATAATTTCACAATTTTATTAATTTTTTTAATTTTCTTTTTTCAATATATATATATATATATATATATATATTTATTTATATATAAATATATTTTCAAAAATATATATATATTTATTCTCAAATCAATCCCTTATCTTTTTTTCTCAAATCGGTCCCTTAATGTTTTTTATTCTCAAATTAGTCCCTTCACTTTTTTTATATTCAAAACAATTCTTGCATTTTTCAAAAGTAACACTTTGCTCCACCACCACCATCCACCACCGTCCACCACCGTCCACCACCGTCCACAACCATCCACAAATCAAAAAAATTTTGTACAAATCAAAAAAAATTTGTACAAATCGAAATAAAACACAAAATACAACAACAAATCGAAAGGAAACCCATGGAATATGTTTGGGCTCGTCGGAATCCATGGAATAAGTTTGGATTCGTCGGAATCCATGTAGATCTAGTGGTTGAGCCTCGCCGGAGACGATGAAGGGGAGAGAAGAAGACGGCGTTGGGGAGAGAGAGAAGAAGAGGCGGAGAATCGCCGTCGCCGTAGAGAGAGAACGATGACCGTGGCCGGAGAAGAGGACTTCGGTTTAGGTAGAGAGAGGGAGAAAACGGTGATGAAGGTTGATTGGGTTTGGCATTGATTTTGTTGGGGATTGATTGAAGGAGATAGAACGGTGATGAAGGGTATGAGAGAATTGGTGAGGAGAGGATTGGGAAGAGGAAGAGCTAGGTGAGGGACCGTGGCGGAGAAGAGGATTTAGAGGAGAGAGACTCTCTTTTGCGTTTTGAGAGAGAAAGTGAACGTAGAGAGTGAGGAGAGAAATAGGGAGAGATAATTTGGTTTTGTTTAGATTAATTGTGGACCGTTGGATTGAATGTGTGAATGGTTGGATTTGTTTTAGCTCATGATCCGGGTGATTATATGAGAACCAATAAAACAATGCCACATGTCATGAGCTAAATCAAATCCAACCATTCACACTTTCAATCCAACGGTCCACAATTCTTCTAAATGTTTTTATATTATCAAAATATTAATAATAATAATTATTAATAACTATTATTAATAATTATTATTATTAATAATTATTAATAATAATAATTAATAATAATAATAATTATTAATAATAATAATTAATAATAATAATTATTAATAATAATTAATAATAATAATTAATAATAATAATAATTAATAATAATTAATAATAATAATTATTAATTATAATTATTAATAATAATAATTATTAATAATGATTAATAATAATAATTATTAATAATGATTAATAATTATTAATAATAATAATGATAATTATTAATAATAATTATTAATAATAATTATTGATAATAATAATTATATAATAATTATTAATAATAATTATTATTAATAATAATAATTATTATTAATAATTATTATTATATAATTAATAATTAATAATTATTATTATTATATAATTAATAATAATAATTAATTATATAATAATAATTATTAATAATAATAATTATTAATAATTATTATTATATAATTAATAATAATAATAATTGATATTAAAAATAATTAATAATAATAATAATTTAAACTATAAAATAATATTATACCTTATACCCTATACCCTATAGGGTATATCCTAAACCCTATAGGGTATACCCTATACCATATGACCTATGCCCTATACCTTATACCCTATACCCTATACCCTATAGGGTATACCCATAGGGTATAGGGTATACCCTATAGGGTATACCCTATACTCTATACCTTATAGGGTATACCCTATATCCTATAGGGTATACCGTATACCCTATAGGGTATACCATATACCCTATATCCTATAGGGTATACCCTATACCCTATAGGGTATACCCTATAGGGTATACCCTATAGGGTATACCCTATAGGGTATAGGGTATACCCTATACCATATATCATATGCCTTATAGGGTATACCATATGCCCTATAGGGTATATCCTATACCATATGCCATATACCTTATACCCTATACACTATAGGGTATATCCTAAACCCTATAGGGTATACCCTATACCATATGACCTATGCCCTATACCTTATACCCTATACCCTATAGGGTATACCCTATACCCTATACCCTATAGGGTATACCCTATACCCTATAGGGTATACCCTATACTCTATGCCTTATAGGGTATACCCTATATCCTATAGGGTATACCGTATACCCTATAGGGTATACCATATACCCTATACCCTATAGGGTATACCCTATAGGGTATACCCTATACCATATGACCTATGCCCTATACCTTATACCCTATACCCTATAGGGTATACCCTATACCATATGCCCTATACCTTATACCCTATACCCTATAGGGTATACCTTATACCCTATACCCTATAGGGTATACCCTATACCCTATAGGGTATACCCTATACCTTATACCCTATAGGGTATACCCTATACCATATGACCTATGCCTTATACCTTATACCCTATACTCTACAGGGTATACCCTATACCATATGCCCTATACCTTATACCTTATACCCTTTACTCTATAGGGTATACCCTATACCCTATAAGGTATACCCTATACCCTATACCTTATAGGGTATACCCTATACCCTATAGGGTATACCCTATACCCTATACCTTATAGGGTATACCCTATAGGGTATACCCTATACCATATGACCTATGCCTTATACCTTATACCCTATAGGGTATACCCTATACCATATGACCTATGCCTTATACCTTATACCCTATACTCTACAGGGTATACCCTATACCATATAGGGTATACCCTATACCATATGACCTATGCCCTATACCTTATACCCTATAGGGTATACCCTATACCATATGACCTATGCCTTATACCTTATACCCTATAGGGTATACCCTATACCATATGACCTATGCCTTATACCTTATACCCTATACTCTACAGGGTATACCCTATACCATATGCCCTATACCTTATACCTTATACCCTATACTCTATAGGGTATACCCTATACCCTATAGGGTATACCCTATACCCTATACCCTATAGGGTATACCCTATACCCTATAGGGTATACCCTATACCCTATACCTTTTAGGGTATACCCTATAGGGTATACCCTATACTATATGACCTATGCCTTATACCTTATATCCTATAGGGTATACCCTATACCATATGACCTATGCCTTATACCTTATACCCTATAGGGTATACCCTATACCATATGATGACTATGACCTATACCTTATACCCTATACCCTATAGGGTATACCCTATACCATATGCCCTATGCCCTATAGGGTATACCCTATACCCTATGACCTATAGGATATAGGGTATAGGGTATATGGTATAGGGTATAGGGTATAGTGTATAGGGTATAGGGTATAGTGTATAGGGTATAGGGTATAGGGTATAGGGTATAAGATATAGGATACAGGTTATAGGGTATAGTGTATAGGGCATAGGGTATAGGGTATAGGGTATATTGTATAGGGTATAGTGTATAAGGTATAGGGTATATGGTATAGGGTATAGGGTATAGGGTATAGGATATAGGATATAGGTTATAGGGTATAGTGTAGGGTATAGGGTATAGGTTATAGGATTTTGGCGTTGCATTTGTAATTTAGGCGTTACATTAGGATTTTGGCGTTGCATTAGTAATTTAGGCGTTACATTAGGATTTTGGCGTTGCATTAGACTCGTTACATTAGCTCTGGCGTTGCATTAGAGGCGTTACATTAGCTCTGGCGTTGCATTAGATGCGTTACATTAGCTCTGGCGTTGCATTAGCCGTTACATTAGCTCTGGCGTTGCATTAGGTGCGTTACATTAGCTCTGGCGTTGCATTAGATGCGTTACATTAGCTCTTGGCATTACATTAGATGCGTTACATGCGTTACATTAGGTCAGAAATGTAGTAGTGTTTTTAGCACCTGAGTTTCCCGCCCAGCAATAGAATGTTCTAGAGTTGCGTTGATTTGGTATAACTTAAAGATAAGCTACCGTCGTTTGATATTCCAATTATAATATAATGGCTGAAGTGATTTTTAGCACCTGAGTTTACCGCCCAGCAATAGAACATTCTAGAGTTGCGTTGATTTGGTATAGCTTAAAGATAAGCTACCGTCGTTTGATATTCCAGTTGCACGCTTTCTTCTCTATCTATCTCTCTCTGCTCCTTCTCTATCTCTACTTCTCTAGCGTCACTCCCTCTTCCTCAAAACACCTCGCCCACTGCTAACCAACGCCGTCGTCGCCTCCTCATCTCTTCTGCCATGGTCGCCACCCCCTCCACCCTCCTTGGTCGCTGCCTGGCTCGAATCCACCCGACTCAGTGGCGGATCTACATTCAGGGGTGGGGGTCGCTAATTCACCCACAATTACGACGTCTGAAGCTTCTAGGGTTTTTAATCCCCCAATCCATTTTCTCCCTCAATTATCACCCCCACCCTGCAATCCAATAACCTACCTTCAATTATCCAAATTCGCTTTTACAATTTAGGGTAGACGAGATTCTCAGTTCTTCATTTTCTTTTATCTGGATTCTGGTAAGAACTCCCATTTGTTTACATTAACATCTTTGTTGGAAATTTGATTTTCACTTTTTAATTCATATAAGAACTGTAGAAAGGTAATTTAACTTCCTGTCAGTTTGTTCCCATATTTAAAGTTGTAAAGATAATTGGAGTTGAGTATCTTTGTTTAATAAATTGAAGTCAATTTTATGGGTGTCTCCTTACATGCAGTTATATAGTGACATATAAATGTTGAAACATTTAGTAATTTTAGTTGAAATTATCTGCAATTGTCTTCAAAATGTCTGTTTCCACAAATTTTCCCCAGCATTAGGAAGTCACTACTTTTAAATTGCGCTGGTGTTTTAGAAGAAATGTTTTACCAATACATTTACCTCATTCTGAGCTTTTTATGCTCTTTACTATGTCTAATTATCTCAACTCTTTGAATTCCGAGAAGGTACTCAGGTTGTTCCACAGTTTGAATCCCAATGATTTCCTAAAGATTAGTTTTTCTCTTTACTCTCCCAACATTGTTTCTGAAGAATGGCTAAGTTACTATGGAACATTTTCTTCATGCACACATCTGTTAGGAAAAAGTCATGGTGCTCCAATCTGTGAAGAATTGCTTAATATGGTGTTGAATTGGTGGATTGAGATTCACAAGCCAACATCGATTTAATCTAAACCCGTTGCATTGTTGAATGATTTCTCATGGCCATCGATTCAATCTAAACTTGTTTCCTCTACCTCTGATTAGGGTTAGGGTTCATATATGTTAAACGCACGGCCAAAATACTATTTCAAAATGGAAAGATTCATCTTCTGGTCAACATGTTGAATACGACCAGCGGCCAAATATATTTAGGTTTGTGGATCTCTATTTTTTTTTTTGAAAATGATCTCTATATAACCAAGGCATGATTGATCTTTTCTCAATAACAACTCTTTTTTTGACAGGGGTACAATACGATATGCAAGCGTGCATGCACATTTAGGTCGAACAGGGAGTAGAAGGGATGATCTGGAGTCACTGGCATACACATTAATTTTTCTCATTAAGGGAAGATTACCGTGGCAAGGATACCAAGTCAGCTGATGGTGTTAGGTTTAATGCATTCTTCTTGATGCTTATTTTAGATGATAAAATTTCAAGCACTTCACTTCAGTTTTTACCTTGGAGGGAAGGTTGGATTGGTAGTTATTGCATACTTGGTATTGCAATTATATCATGTTTAGAACGTTTTTTTAGTGACTTCATAGAGATCAATGATTAGGGTTCTTTTGGTTGCCTACTTTTGTCAAAGATGATGATTGAGGGAGTCAATAAACATGAACTATGCCCGGAAAGTTTCTTTAGCTCAAAAATTTTGGAGAGAAGGGGAGCCAACCAAGGAAGAAGAGGGAGTAACGGAGTAATAAGTAAACCTCATTAAGGTTAATGATGGAAATGAACTCAGGTTGTTTAAATGATTGAATAGTCAAATGGGACTATCATTATGGGACGGAGGGAGTATTATGTGCGTAACTCCCTGCTAAGGTCATGCATAAGTTGTGGGCAATGACGAATCTCATTAATGGCCGTGCAAAATGTGTCTTCACATAAAATAGCTTTTGTTCACCTTTCATTTTCATCAGAAAGAATGAAAAAGAGTCACCCTTGTGATTGGATTAGAGATTTAGGATTGAATCTCGATCATTAGCTTGTTTTGGTGGTCCCATGGTATCAGTTTGTTTTCTTCTCAGCTCTGCTCAGTGAGGTGGGGAAGATAATAAGGGAAGTGATTAATCCAAGTTTATGATTCTACCATTGGCATGACGATTCATGGTTTTCTTGTCATAATGATAATGGTGAACGAAAATCTGAAAAATAACTCTTCATTCAAACAAATTGCTAACCGAGTGAAATCGTGATTGTATATGTAGAAATACTCAAATCGGCTCGGCTGAGTGCCGAGTCCTTGGGGTTTGATGTATATGCAGAATAATATAGAATCTAAACTAGCTCATGTATCTACTCTATATCCAACCTTATTACATGCAAGTTGATGTCTATTAGGTTACTGCCACTACTCAAATACTTCCAAATTTACTGTTTTGCATGGGTGATTTTCATTTGTCCAACTTTAAAGATGGGGTTATATCTTCTGCGTTCATGGTTGGGATTCTAATAGCATCTCCGGTATTTGCATCTTTGGCGAAGAGGTATTGAACTTGTTCGGAAATTTTTGTTGCCCATCTTCTTTGGGCATTGTTGAGGTTGATTAAGATTTCTTGAAAGTTTATGTTTAGTATGCTAAAGTAGTGAATCAACATGAATTACAAAAGTAGTCCAATATATTTTTGTACCTAATGACATAGCGTGCACGAAAGCCTAACTACATTATGCGGCAAATGTGGAGAAGTTACTTGGCCTTTTTAATTCCCTGCGGTGGGGCCACGGGGGACCTAGGGATGATAGCTAATGATGAGTTCACAGTAGGGGAGTTTAATTAGCCGAACCGTACTTACTCTTAAATATATGTTCAATTTTTGGGAAAGTGGTTATGATTTTTGGAAGTGAATATATAAATATTCACGAAGCATCTTTTTTGCAAAAGAAAGGAGGAAAGGGAGAGCAGAGTTTACTGTTAGTATTCGGTATTTTAATGTTGAGTTGTCTCATAATTTTATTTTTCTTTTGATACTTGTCTTTTGCAAAGGTCAATCCATTTAGACTTATTGGAGTTGGGTTGTCGGGCCTGGACTTTTGCACCGCTGGTTGTGGGGTCTCAATTGATTTTTGGTCTATTACATTATGCCGGATGTAAGTGAAGTACTTTTAAGATGGATTTTGGTCCGTGTGGTATTTTTCAGTAATCATAATAAAGTTCCCCTTTCGCCTAAGCCACAAGATCTCATCGTTTTCCCTCTTTTCAGGCTGGTTGGTGTTGGTGAGGCTTCTTTCATAAGTCTTGCAGCCCCATTTATTGACGATAAAGCTCCAGTTGCTCAGGTTTTCTTTCTCCTTAGCTACCCGCCCTTTAGTTATATTATCGTTCGTATAATTGTTGTTATTTTTACAACTATGACTATTATTGTTATCACTACGGCTACTAAAATTACTTGTTGTAAAATTTACTTAGATGTGGTATTAGTTACGAAATAGTGGTGGTTATGAATTAGGAATTTAGGGTAAATAGGAGATCATTATTGGTTTACGAATAATAAGTATTGTCGGGTTAAGGTACTTTATTACATGAGCATCTGAACTCTCGGTCTTTTACTCTTCTTAATCTCCCTCCACTAATATGCTATGATTTCAACCTATCGGGTATATAATCATCCTTTCGCCCTGATAATAGAACTTTATTAGATACTTCTATGAACTTCCAAGTATTACAGTGTCTATCTTTATCATGATTTTGACACTTCCACTTCATGTTTGATATCAGAAAACGGCTTGGCTGGGACTATTTTACATTTGTATACCAACTGGCATTGCCCTTGGTTATGTGTATGGTGGATTGGTAAGTACATTATAGCAACTGCTACTCAAATATGTTTCTTTTGGAGGCAACCATGATCGTTTATAGATTATTTCTTACTGTACCGTATCTCAAATGCCATCATGTGCAAGCAGTCTTTCTATCTCCCCAGCCCTTTCTTTGTACTTGCCTCCAGTTGGCATTCTGTCTTTCTTCTAGGCTGAGCTCCCACTGCAACCTGGCATACTTTCATGAATACTGAGGAGGCCGACTAATGATCTTTCATTGTTTTCCTCTCTCTTAGGTTGGTAATCACTTAAATTGGCGCTATGCATTCTTTGGGGGAGGCAATAATGATGCTTCCATTTGCTATTTTAGGTTTCGTAATGAAACCATTGTAATTGAAAGGTGCACTTCAATCTAAATGGTGTACTTAAATGTTTCAATTTCTTTCCTATATGCTCCCTCAACGTTGTATGGATACAGGTTTTTCTCCTGCTGGGTCACAAAAATCATTGACAGCTGCGACGACTAATGTCTTAGAAGTTGAAGGTACGACATCTAATGATCAGTTGTATGACAGTGGATTGGTGTAAAATGTTAACGATTTTCTATATTTGGTGAATTAATTTTTCCTATTAGCCAGTACATTGGAGATTATGTAGGAAATTGTTTGCATCTTTAGATTAAGTTATTTGTACATAGATGGTTGTGTAGCCATTAAAATGATGTTTTAAATTCATCATTGGTTTATTCAGAACCCGTGACCATCAAACTCATCATGGTTAAGTAGTTGGGTATTCAAGATATTGTTATTTGGTGAAGCTTAACTTTATTACTCAATATTTCAAGTGATTTAATTATTGCAATCGGCAAAATAAAAAGAAAAAAAATACACAAGATATTACTGCTTATCTGTTACGCGTTTGAAATTGATGGAAGTCAAAGAACAAATTATATTCTGTTAAGATTAAACCATACTTACTACACCCCAAGTCTTTTTTTTATTGTACTCTTCTGAGTTATTTTTTCTTCTTATTTTTGTTTCGGTACATGCCTCTTTCTTTTAGTGTTGTAAAATTTTGAGCAAAAAAGCAGGGTTAAGCTGCAACAGTTTTCTTCTTTCCAATTGAGTTTGCATTGAATGTGTCTCCCCCTTTGTTCTTGATTCCTTTTTTCTGATTAAAGGGACATCATAACTGAATGTTTTTAGCCATCAAAGTAATTTGAATTCTTATTATTGAGCAGATGTTTCAAGTGACAAAGATGAGACACTTAAGGGAAAGAAACCTTCCTGGTTAGGCCTCTCCACCTCATCTTACTCAATGATCTTTATTGCGGGATTTTCCCAATCAGATTTTTGTTAGATAGTCGTTGTGAACGTGTTTTTTTTTTCTTTTATCCGAATGGCAGGAGGTCTCAAGATGTATTTAACATGAACCTTGTGCAAAGATTTTTGCAAGATATGAAAGTGCTTTTGCTCGACAAGGTCTATCTTGTAAATGTGCTAGGTATATTATTCAATCCACTTCTATGCTCGTTTTTGTGTCAGAAAGTTGTTAGATGAGTTACTTCGTTTCTGTATTATTGAAGTTCCTCATGTTTGCTACAAGTTTAGTCAAAACTGGCAAAGTATGATACTTAGTCTTGTTAAATTGCTTTTTTTTTTTTCGATTCATACTAACTTTACTTAAATTGATTTTCAATTTTATTGGAAAGACTGTGGATGAAACAACAAATGTTGTTTATAAAAAAAAAATTCAAAATTTGTAGTTGTTATTGTTAATTCCATTATGAATATTTTTAATGACATTTTTAGCAACCTTTTTTTTATTTAGTTTTCGTTATTTCTCACAGTTTGTTGGTCGTGCTTTTAACGCACGGGTGTTATACTAGTCGATTGATAAAGCTTTAAGAAATTAAGATCAAGAATTTCACTATTCTTTTGCAAATAGAACAAAATCTAGTTTTACCCCCTTCTCAATTTACCATGACACATGCATAAATTTCAAAGATGCTACTTGTGAAAAATCCTAATCTGACACAGACTTAAGATTAAACTAGCATTAAATCAATTACAAGGGAAAAAGGGTGATCAAATCTCAAAACCCTAGAAACGATCTAGCAATTAAAACAAGTAAAACTATGAATAGGGATTAAGGAATAAAGAAATAGATACCTCAATTGAATTCAATAAACGGTTCAAGATTCAAATCCGAAGCAATGGAATTAGTTCTCCATAAAAAAACTATGAATTCTCTCTAGGAAAAATAATAACCAAAAAGTCTCTCTAAAACAGAAGTCAAAGGAAGTATATATACTTCTCCCAACCAATAATACTAAACCTAAACTAAAAAGGAAAACTAAAAAGAAAAAGGAAAAGACAAAGACAAATTAATAATAATAATAATAATAATAATCTCCTTCAATCCACACGCCAGTCAACACCCACGCCTTGGTCCATGCGCCTTGTCCACTGTCCCGGTCAATGCATTAGTCCATCCATTGCTCTCCTTGATTTAGTGAATATTTAGTTGCCAAATTCACCCACGTACTGATTGGAGTAATTTCCTAAAATCTTTCTTCACACACGTGCACAGTACCCAATTTCCAAATTCTTTGCTTTCACTTTGGTCCTTCATCTTTCCATACTTCCATTCTGACCACCAAACTTTCCTACTTTGTACTTTGGTCCTTGAAGCTTCACATTATTTCAGTCTGGCCCTTTGATCCTTCAGCTGACTTGCTGTTGACTTTCTTTGACCTCCTCTGTTGTAACTCAAACTCAATATGTCTCATATTACAATAGAAATACCCATAATAATTCTCCTATTACAATGTTTCCTCATTAATACAAAATATAGCAATTTAACTATAATGAATACAAAATGTAACCAAATTGCTATAAAATGTCTAGAAAAATCGAGGAATTATCAAAGCTAAAAACCAACCTATCACTAGTCTCATTGACAGGGATGGCATGTCAAAGAGATATCGGACGGGGTCCATCTTGGAGACCAGGAGCACTGAATGTGACTTCATGTAGTGTTTCAGTTTCCCAATTACCCATACCAAGGCGGTACAAGTTTTCTCTAATGCTGAGTAGCTGAGTTCACTTCCCTGAAGCTTTCGGCTTACGAAGTAGATTGCATGCTTAACTTTGGAATCTTTCTGTTCTTGTGCCAACATTGCTCCAATTGACGTGTCTGTCACTGTCAGGTACACGAGGAGTGGCTTATCTTCATGTGGCGGGCACAGGATTGGGGGATTCACCAAGTATGTCTTGATTTTCTTGAAAGTTGTCTGGCACTCGGAGTCCCATTTGACGTCGGCATTTTTCTTCATCAGCTTGAACATTGGATCGCAAAGAGATGTCAACTGGTTGATGAAGCGGCTGATGTATTGAAGTCTTCCCATAAAACTTTTCACTTCTGTCAGTGTCTGTGGCGGCTTCATGTCGATGATGGCCTTGATTTTCTTGGGATTGGCTTTGATACCTCTTTCTGTAACCATGTACCCCAGTACTTTGCCTCGCTTGACGTCGAAGGTGCACTTTACAGGGTTCAATCTCATGTAGTGCTTTCTGAGTCTGTTGAAGAACTTTCTCAGATCTGTCATGTGTGTAAGTACCCCAATCTGGATCACACCCTTTCAAACACACGGGAAACACCGCAGACTCATCAACACAGTCTCGACGACCCCTCTCACTCAAAACCCTCTCTAAACCCCCAACCAAACCAAGGGAGGAGCCTTTCTGGGATAAAAAGGGACAAAAGGACCTTTCGGGAATTTTCAGGAAATTGGGAAAGCAATATTGGTCCGTACGGACCTCTTTGTTGTCATAATTACTGAATCTTCTTAAAGTCCACAATATTCCCTCAAATCCCGGGGAAAATGATTACTCCCCTGCAGAGTTGGTCCGTACGGACCTCTTTGCATGCAAGATGGTCCGTACGGACCTTATTGCACAGGGAACATCATAATTGCAAATATTCCTCCATCATCACAGATTCCCTCAAATCGAGGAAAACCAAAAGTCTGGATTACCAGGGAGGTCCGTACGGACCTCTTTGCACCAAATCTGGCACTATAAATAGAGGGCTCCCCCTCCTCATTTTCACACACCTCCCACTTCTCTCTTCCTCCCTAGGCCTTCTGGCTTCCCCTCTAAGTCCTTTCGAGGCATTCCCGGCCCCTTTCGGATCCTTCCGAGGCCTTCCGAGCCCCCTCGTGGTGCTCCGAAGCCTCCCCGAGCGCTCCCGAGACGCTCCCGCGCTGCCCCGAGGCACTCTCGAGGTACTCTGAGGCCCCTCGTGGTACTCCGAGGCCTTGCCTGGTCTTTCCACGGTGTCCCGGCTCTTTCCGAGTCAAACCGACGATCCCAAACCACGCCGAAACTCTGCCCGAGTGACTCCTGCCACCACAACGCACGCCGAACCTCTGCCCGAGTGATCCCGACGATCCCCACGCACGCCGAACCTCTGCCCGAACGCAGCCTACAACCTCAACTCACGCCGAAACTCTGCCCGCAGACAACCGGTCCCTCCCGAAGCAATCCCGATCCATACCGGAACGCTACTCCGACCTCAAACACTATTCCCCAGCGGAAGACAGACACGAACCAACATTGGTAAGGCTTCCTTCCTACACTATTTCAATACATTTCCATACATAGCATACAATGTAGACATCCGATACAGCATGCATTTTTAAAAGCACACGCACACACACAACATTTAAAGGATATTAGGGGTATCCGAAAGACTCGTTTTACGAGGCTACTCGGGTGAGCTCTAATATTCTAATATTCTCTTCCCGGGAGTCATCTGACCTCCGAACTCAAAATCTCATCACACAAAAACAGTTTAAAATTATCTTTAAACTGATGCCCTTTTTCAATGTTTTGGGCTTAATAAAAACGGCGTGGCGACTCTACAAAGCAAAACACAGCGAGACACCTCCAACACGCAACGCTAAAACGGAATAAGCCAGATGCCGGGGCGCGAACGCGCTGCCTCTCGGATCCGGGCGACTTCCCGAACAGCGACGAATGCGAGATGCCGGGGGCTCCGCGCGCGAGCCGGATCCCGGGTAATTTCAGTTGGCGACTCCGCTGGGGAAATTTTGTTTTAAAAACTTTTAAACAAAACAAAAGATTTTTAAAACGATGATGAGGGTCAAACTTTCATTTTACCCCTTCCTTTAACTGTTGTGTGTGTGTGCACGTGCTTCGTTTTTATTTTACAAAAAAAAATAAAAATACAAAAAAAATGCATCAATATACATCTGTGCATACATTTAAAATTCTTCAAAAACTTCTGTTTTACTCAGAAAAAGAATTTTAGAGACCGCACACTACGCGCACCGCCGCCTCGGTTACACCGCACTCTACTCACCTGCCGCTTTGCCTCGGTTACACCGCACGCTACGCGCACCGCCGCCTCGGATACACCGCACACTACAACCCTCAACCCGAGTGGTCTCGGTTGCGATCCGTTAGGTCTTCCTAGGCCTCTTGGACGCGCACGGGATCATTCCAAACATCCCATCCTAGCCAAGCGTCAACCCCGCAGTTTGAGTCTTGAGTCACACTCTGTCCGGACTCGGTTGGTTTTACCCGGTCCGTGTCATACGGCCTGGATACATATACCATGCCGGCCATTTTTCGAGTCAAGGCTCGGAACTCAAGATCCCTTGCGCAAGCAAAGCGATGAAAGGTCATGCTAAAATCTTGACCCGATCTTGATTTCCGAAGCTACACCTGAGCGATGTTCCGTCCCGGATATACATCCATGCTCGCATGACACCATGTCATCACGCCTTTGATACGTCGGCCATGACGATATGACCCGGCCAACGCCTAACGTCACAGATCCCTTGCGCAAGCAAGGTAAAGAGAGGTCATGCCGAACTCTTGACACGATCTTGACTCGGTGGCCGGCTCGGTTCACTATTCACGTGGCTAACGCATCAAAACGAACATGACAGCTCGGTCCTTAGGTTCGATTTTTCTTTTAGGCCGGTGGAAACCGCTTGCACTATAGGACCCTCGCCTGGGGCTGTCCACCCTGGGATGTCGAAATACAGGTGCAAAACGAGGGGCTTATAGCCGCACAGATGGTCTCCACTGACCCAGGATCTAGCATAGTTGCGAAAAAGAAGAGCAATCTTTTCCAACCTACCTAGGACTCTGAGAAAACACGTTTTAAGTAAATTAAAACAAAAAAAAAAAAATCATAAAAGAAACGGAAACCGCATGCCACGTGAGCTTTCCCCCTTTTATCCCGTTAGGCCATTCCTGTGTCTAAACCTTGCCCGTCACCCCCTCCAGCTAACAGAGAGTGGTCGAGAGTACCCGGGAACCCGTCTCCCAGTGTCAAAATAGCAAGGTCCTACCTCCTTCCCAGCTCTGTCACCAGGACAGTCCGTCAAATCCCCATGGCCAAGTCAGTGGATAACAACGATGAGAACGGGACCTTACCCCCAAGAAATTTCCCAACATTGGAAGAAGTTTGGCAGGTCCTCATGGCTATTGAGAAACGTCAAGGTGAGCAACAAGCCTGGATCGAAGGTGCCATGCACCACTTCGGAACATTAGCCACCCAACTACACAGGGCTTCCCAAGCCATGATCTTGCTCCTACGGCCTCTAACATCTCTCATTGTCTCCCAGAAGTCAACCTGTTACCCTCGTACGAGCCATGCAGTTATGACGTAAGGCCACAAGACCTTCCAAAGGAAAGCTTGCCCATCCAGCCTCCTGAGGTCCCGATACCACCGCCGAACAACGAACACATCTGGTGGGACGTCTGCGATTGCAGTGCTTGTCTGGAAATGGAATTCCAGGATGCAATGAACGAGGGCCGTCCTTGACGAAAGAAGAAGCTATCTTCTCAACAAAACTGAAAAAGAGGTACGAATCTGGTGATCCCACGGTTGGAACCCTTGGAGAACCCTCGGGAAAGTTTGACTACTACGTCATCTACTCCGGCAAATCTCCCCGGCCTAGTTACGCACAAGGCCATGGCAACGTCTGCTCTATGATCGAGTGGGGACGAGCTTCGCACCGCCACCGAAAGCCCGAAGGTCCGGATAATCCAACCCCTGTCTTGGGAAGATCTCAAAGCCACTATTGATGCTTCGGTAAAAGCCATGACGGTGAACGAATTGAAATGCGCGATCGGCCTTACGCTAATCGAGGCTCCTCCCACTACGTAAACGGGAGAGACAAGAAAAACCATAAGTCCAGAGGTGAATGTTCGACACGTTCCGGTCAAATCCCAGTGAATCCTCCACGGACAGACAAAAGGCCAGCCATACCCGAGCCACGGGTGAAAAGGGGCCCTACGCCAAAGAAGGCGAAATCTTGGACCCAAAGGCCGAGGATCCTGTCTTAACACGGCTCAAGCGCACTCGAGGCTAACATCTCGCTCTGGTCCTTACTCACTTCATCTTACCCGCACAAGCTCAAGTTGGAAGAAAGCACGGCCCGGACCATGGTTCCCATCACAGTGACACTGATGAAGCAGTTCGGATGATTGGCAACGTCAATTACGGCAATATCATCACCTTCACAGAGCTCGATCTTCCAAAATTTGGGGCGACCACAACGAGCCTCTCTACATAACGGTTCAACTGGACGAGCGCCGTATCCCTCGGGTCTTGGTAGATGGGGGATCATCAATGAACGTCCTTCACGCCAAAATGATGGATTTGCTAGGGATCAAAGCAAGCGATCTAAAGCCCTCGACTCGAGCAATTAAGGCATACGACTCAACATCCCGCCCAGTCTTGGGAATAGCCACCTTGAACCTGTGGTTTGGAAAACAAATGGTCCCGACGGATTTCCAAGTCATCGACATCCCGATCACATTCACTGCTATTTTGGGACGCCCTTGGCTACACCAGATCAATGGGGTGGCATCCACTCTCCATCAGTGCGTAAAGTTCATCCAAGGAACAGATCTTACCATCATCTACGGTGATAGCATAGTCAACGAAAGGACCGAAACAAACGGCGTCCCGGTCTTAGAAATCAAACCCGACGATGATGGCATGATGCTAACAGGGTTCACCATCGAAAGCCCAAAGGCCCAAGTGTGCCACATTGACACCTTTGATTTGGGACAAGATCCCTCCCCGATGAAAATGATGAAGCACATGAACTACATCACGGGGCTCGGTTTGGGAAAACGCCATCAGGGCACTCAACAGATCATCAATATCAAAGAACGAGAATACCTGCACGGCACAGGATACTCTCCTACTCCCGAACACATTGCGGAGGACAAGCGAGCTGCACGAAAACGCTCCACAGATAACAAAAGAGGCTTGCACGCCATCTCCGATCTTCGTCCTTACAGCTTCGACATGACCAAGTACTTCACAAAGAAGGCCGGCAACTTGGAAGAAGATCCAGAAAAGGGAACAGAGCTGATCAGTGCCAAACAAAGCTGGCCGACAACCATGGACAAGCTCCCGGCGAACACAGCAAGATTCAGAGGCCTCAAGCCAAATCCTGTCCGAAGAGCATTCCTCGACACACCGCCCCTGCCGGGATCCACAACCACCACTATTCACAATGAATTTTGGTTCGGGAAAACTCCCTCTTTGGCAAAAGAACTTGAAAAACTCTCTGTCAACACTCCTGTATTCAACAAGCGGGACGAGTCTGCATTCGAGCTAGTAATGCCCAAGACAAAAGCAAAAGACTCCGCAGACGATGCTTGGGACGAGCCACTGCTCCACCTGCTCTTCAAAGAAGAAATCGAGATGCCAGATCTAATCGATTTTGTTTCTGATAACTCTGTGATAGCAATGATCGGGAACGGTGACATAAAGCCCTTCAAGCCCCATCTCCTATCAAGCTCATTGCCACTCAATAACTGGGCCACTTTCTCCGGACCCAGCCCGGCCAAAAGGACATGATCGAACAACTTGGTCTGACCCCTCGAGTCCTAGAGTCTAGTGTCATAACTCATCCTGAGTCCATTAGCTTCAAAATCGAGTCTCTCGAGTCATCTGATGGCCTCACGCCAGAAGATTACGAACTCATTGCCAATAATGTATTCCCGTATGCTCTTAATGAATGCTTCGATCTTTCCGAGTATCCTCTCATTGCATCTTTAACAACTGATAAATTAACTAACACACAAACAGTTAATAACGATTCACTTGATAAAGAAGCAGACACATTAAACGAACAATACATTAAGCACATCTTTAAGCATGTTGTCAAACGAGAGAAAAACCGGGCCCAAGCTGCCGAGGAGGTTTTAACCAAAGTGATTTTGGGAAGCGAAGAGCCAAAGGAGACGCAAATCGGAAGTTTCTTCACCGGCACAGAGCAAGACGCATTGGCACCTTTGCTCAAAGAGTTCGTGGACGTGTTCGCTTGGTCTTACCGAGACATGCCCGGATTAGATCCTAACATTGTAGAGCACCGGATCCCTTTGAATCCCGAGGCTAAGCCCATCAAGCAAAAGCTACGCCGAATCAAGCCAGAATGGTCTTTACAAGTCAAAGAGGAGATCGAAAAAATGCTCCGCGTCGGCTTCATCGGGGTGATCGAATACCCACATGGCTCTCCAATATCGTCACGGTCACCAAGGCCAATGGAAAAGTACGGCATTGCGTGGACTTCCGAGATCTCAACAAAGCAAGCCCCAGGACGATTTTCCACTACCCAACATCGACATGTTGGTAGACACTCTGACCAATTTCGAAGTCAAGTCCTTCGTGGACGGTTTTGCCGGCTACAATCAAATCAAGATGGCCGAAGAAGACCAAGAAAAGACGGCTTTCACAACCCACAGGGAACCTCTTGCTACACAGTAATGCCGTTCGGACTAAAGAACGCCGGGGCTACCTACCAACGGGCGGCAACCGCCCTCTTCCACGATATGATCCACAAAGAGATCGAAGTGTACGTCGATGACATGATCGTTCACTCAAAGGGATCGGACGGACAACACCTCACGAACTGAGAAAATTCTTCAATCGCCTCCGAAAACACTCAATGAGGCTTAACCCTGCCAAATGCACATTTGGTGTTAGCCAAGGCAAGGTTTTGGGATACATGGTCACCGAGAGAGGCATCGAGGTAGATCCTCAAAAGATCAAAGCTATCATCGAAATGAGACCACCGCAAACTCGGACGGAGGTGAAAAGCTTCATGGGCCGCCTGCAATATATCGGCCGCTTCGTCAACCAATTGACCTCTATATGCGAGCCATTCTTCAAACCGATGAAGAAGAACGCCGACATCGAATGGAACTCGGAATGCCAAGATGCCTTTGAAAAAATAAAAGCATACCTTGTGAGTCCTCCGATTCTCTGTCCTCCCCACGAGGAAAAGCCAGCATTGCTATACCTAAGCGTGGCCGACACCGCAGATTGGAGCCATGCTCTGTCAAGAAAAGAAGGAGTCACGGGTCGAAAACGCCATCTACTTCGTCGATCGAAAGTTTCAAGGCGGCGAACTCAATTACTCGGCCCTCGAGAAAACCTCGCGGCTACGGTATGGGTTGTCGGGAAACTACGGCACTACATGCGATCGCACACGGTACACTTGGTTTCCAAAATGGACCCGGATCAAGTACCTCTTCGACAAACCATCTCTGTCAATGAGGCTCGCCAAATGGTCTTTCTTCCTAGCGGAATTTGACATCAAGTACGTAAACCAAAAGTCAATCAAGGGACGGGCCATGGCCGAACAACCGGTGATTTCCCAACCGACGAGGCTCGAGGCCCCGAACCACAAATTCCGACGAGGGAATCTTCGCAATCGAAGGCGAAAATCGATGGCAAGCTTGTTCTTCGACGGAGCAGCCAACAAAAAGGGAAACGGCATCGGTATGCTCTTGGTAGATCCCAAGGACGAGCACACCCCAATTGCTATAAAGCTCAATTTCGAGGGAACCAACAATGCCGCCGAATATGAAGCTGCTTATTTCTTGGACTACAAGCCGCACTCGAGAGGAATGTCCGAAACTCGAAGTTTATGGGGACTCGGCCTTGATCATCAACCAAGTCTCCAACAAGTGGAAAACCATAGACCCGGGCTTGCAAAAATACCATGCACTGTATGGAGGACCTCATCACACAATTCGAAGAGGTCACCTTCCACTACTTGCCAAGAGACCGAAACGAGTTTGCAGACGCCTTAGCCACCTTGGCTTCCCTTGTGGAAATCCACGAATGAAAAGCAATCAAACCCTTCAAGGTCGGGCGAAAGGAAATTCACGCCTCTTGTTGTGAGATCGAACCAGAACCTAAGCCCGTCAATGAGCCATGGTACAACCAGATCTTCCAATACCTCAAGAACGGGGAAACCACCTTCATGAACAAGGAAGACCCACACACAGGAGGGGTCAAAACCAAGAGCATCATGGCCCTAAAACGCCTCGCCTCTCACTTCGTCATCCTCGGGGACATGCTATACAAGAAACGCTACCATGGGCCACTCCTACGCTGCATCAGCCAAGAAGAAGCAAACAAGTTCATGAACAAAGTCCACAATGGGGCTTGCGGTCCCCACATGAACGCCGAGCCACGATGCAAATCATTCTCGGGATGGGCTACTCTTGGATCTCCATGGAGGCGGATTGCATCCACTTTGTCCGAAGGCTGCGACAAGTGCCAACGGTTCTCCAACCTCAATCATCTACCTCCTCACGATCTCTCTTGCATGACTACACCTTGGCCATTTGCCACTTGGGGAATTGACGTCATCGGGAAAATCGCTCCGCCGGGCAGCAACGGTCACGAGTTCATCTTAGTAGCCATCGACTACTTCACCAAATGGGTCGAAGCCAAGTCCTACAAGGTACTCACCTCCAAGAAGGTCGCGCATTTCCTCAAGGAAAACATCATCTGCCGATACGGCATCCCAAATGAGGTCATATCAGACAATGGCTCACACTTCGAAGGGGAATTTGACGAGGCTCTGGCTGAATTCAAGATCACACGCCACAAATCTTCTCCCTACCGGCCACAAACAAACGGCGCCGTGGAAGCAGCAAACAAAACCCTCGAACGGATCATCCGAAAAATGACCACCCGAGGACGAGATTGGCCCGAGAAGCTGCACCTTGCACTTTGGGGCTACCGCACATCGGTCGGAAACGACCACGGGAGAAACCCCATTTGCCACGACATACGGGATGGAAGCAGTCCTTCCCATCGAGCTAGAAATTCCCTCACTCCGAGTCTTTGCTGGAAAATGACATCAACGAAGTCGAATGGCTCGGCCGACATGACGAATTGGCTCTGCTAGACGCGCGACCACTAAAGGCCATGGAACACGTCCGAGCCTATCAAAGCGGGATGGCAAGAGCTTTCGACAAGAAAGTCAAATCCCGAGACATCGGGGAAGGCGACCTTGTACTCAAAGAGAAGCCTCCCACTCGAACCAACCCATTTGGGAAAATGGGAACCCACATGGATCGGCCCTTTCGTGATTCAAAAGATCTTCTCCGGAGGCGCCATGAAGGCGACAGGACCTAGACGGTAATCCCTTCATGAATCCGGTCAACGGAAGCAAACTTCGCGAGATACTTCGCACGAAGAAGAACAAGCGTGCATCTCTTGGCACTCCATGTAGTGTCGAACTACGCAGACTGAGCCCTCTAGTCAGGGGAACGTAGGCAACCTTAATTGGTCCGGTCTAAAAATACACAAAAAGTCAAAAGTTTGAATGTCAATCAAGACCTCCATCAAGCTACGCACTTTTCAAGAACACGCCCCAGCGGTCACCTTGACCAAGTCAAACGACGGCGGCAACATCAAAGGACATCCGAGGGTCACTCAGCATCAAACGGCCGACTCATGTACGCTTCCAAGCCAGGGGCTTGTCTTCGCCCTCACGCGCTTCAAAAAAAAATAAAAAAAAAAAAAGAGAGCTCGAGCAAGGGCTCACAAAAAAAAAACAAAAAAAAGAGAGCTCGAGCAAGGGCTCACACAAAAAAATAATAAAAGAAGCTCAAGCAGAAGCTGCGAAAAAGAGGTCAAGAGCCCTACGCCAACAAGAGGCAAGGAAGCTACGAAAAAGACCGTCAAAACGACTTGTCAAGGGAGCATTCAACCTCTCAGCCAAGCACAAAGCCTCAGCAAAGGGGATTGCCGTCATGGCCCAGACTGCTTCAGTCCGCAAATGCAACAGAAAAGTCCAAAGATGGACGCCGACAAAGTGCACAACAGAAGCAAAGGCAAAACAAGAGATCTTGCGTCTCGACAAAGCTTTAAAAGTAAATCACAAATCACTAACGGTTACAACATTTCTTGATGAGTTCAAGCACGGTCTACTCTCAAGTTCACAACATGCTAAAAGACAACTTAATACATTTAACAAATAATGTGTTTGCAATGCAATGAATGGATACCTAGGAGGTCATTCCGCGCCGTCTGCGCTTGTCCCCTCGCCATTCTTTCCTTTCTTCCCTCGTCCCCGGCGAGTCTTCTTTCGCTCCACGTGAACCAACTCTGCGTCTCTCAGTCCGAGATCAGGGGTCCTCCCCGTAGAGTCAAACAATCCGGCGGCTCTCGGGGCTTCATTCGCCCGTGCTTCGGCTCGGATCTCCTCCTGCGAGTGCGTAAAGAGGACCTCTCCTGTCGGTCGGTAAACTCTAGTCTCGTAGTCAAACAAAGTGTCTCCGTCACATCGAAGGGTCGGACCAGGCTTCGGCACTCCTAAGGCAATAGGCTGCTACGGCGGCAACGGGTCCCAAAATCGCTACACGCACCTTTGCTCTCCAAGACCACTTGGGACTGCCCAACACGCCTGCTCATACCGGGCCGGAGTGCGAGTCGTCAATACGACGCTCCCAGACGTCTAAGGAGTACCGCGGGAGGGAAAGCGGAATACTTCCATACCCTCGAGAAAATACAAGAAGGCACCTGAAGGCGCCATACAAAGAGGAACTACCTCCGCGGTAGCAAGGTCATCCCGGCCAACAAAGGCTCTGCTTCATCCCAAAGCTGCCGGGAAACAAGCGACGGAATATAGAAGGAGGACCAAGACAAACACGGAACTCGACAACGTAGGACCCTTCTGCAAGATCCTCCTAGTCTCAATCCTCCAGGTGCGGAACCCACCGGCGGATCGATGCGTACCAAGCTGTGCCATCCATCTCTCCCGGGCGGGTGATCCATATCCAACACAAGAGGTCGGCGAGCAAATGACCACGGGCTAAACGACGTCGGAGCCTCGGGCATGGCCTGAAGTCTCTCTCGCAGCCACAAGGTGAGCAAAGCGGGGCTTCCCCCTCTCATAAAACGATCCCCAGTCACCAGACGATCGATACCATGAAGAGTCTCCCCCAGCACCAACGGGACAATATCTTCTCCAGCTCTGCAGTGCCCTACCACATCTAGCAAAGCGCCATCACAAATGCCAAGGGAGCTGACCATGAAAAGCGTCGCCATCACGCACAAGGCGAAGGCATCCCAAGAGACGTCACTCTCATCATCAACCATGAACCGCTCTGGCGGCTCGAAATGTCGATATGACCCGAATCAAGGATTATGCCACTGCACTTCTTCCAACGAAGTACGAAGAAAGCTTTGCAAGCTTCACGCTCACGGCGGCACCACCAATCAAAGGAAGCGAGATGGCCTCCACCTCCGGTCCCCATCAAAGCCCGAAAATCCTCAAAAGTGGGCACCATTTCATTATAGGAGAAACGGTACACATGCCTCCTAACATCCCGAACTTCGCGGCGGCCCGCAACAAATCCCAATCGGGAACCAACTCCTTAAAAGACCAAATCGAGCAAAGACGAAACCTTACCTCGAAAGCCCATCTACGATGCCTCATACGGCGCCGCATCCACGTTTTCAAGCTGCTCCAGGAAGTGTGCTTGCCTCTCTGCGAAAGCCTCGGCAAAATTCTAGGGACGTACGAAGAATCCATGGCAAAAATGGAGGTTCCTAGAGAAAATGGGGAAGAAAGCTCGAAAATGGTGCAAATGGGGAAATGGGGAAGAACCGGACAACTTGGAAAACATTTATGTCCTTCCCAAAAGCAAGGTCGGTCCGTACGGACCTCTTTGCATGCTAAGTATGTCCGTACGGACCTCCTTGCAAAAGAACCCATTTTCCCCGACAAACGGTACAACAATCAGCGTCCTCGGCGGGACCTTGCTCCAAAGCGCCCAAACACTGGCCAAAGCCATTCCCGGCAAGCATACACTACCCACAAACGCACTCTCTGCTCACGTGGCATGTACAAAAATATAATAATAATAGCAACAATTTCTAGGACAAATCCCGGGAATCACAAAAATGACATTACATCTTAAAATAAAATGCTGTTTGCCATGTAAATACGTGTGTTTTATTACAGGTACCCATAAATGTCTGTTGCTAAACAAAAAAAAAGAGAGATATGAAAAGAGGGAAAGCAAATGAATACTAATCAGACTCCTCAGCATCATCATCCTCGCCAAGGTCCTCCAGAGAGAAGTCGGGCATCCCAGCGAACTCGCCCGTCACATCCTCGTCGTCAGAATACCGAGCACCCGCCGGAGGCTCCCACGAAAAGTACTCAGAAGGATCAAATCCGGCGAAAGGATCAAAGAAAGAAGGCTCTGAGGAACCCTCACCCTGTGCGCCATGCGGAGGCATGAACTGATAAAAGGGCTGCTCCCTCGAAGGCCCTGCAGCTCCCGAAGACGTCCCGGCATCCATGCTATGCCGCCCCCTCGAAGGCCCCTCCTGCTGCGGCTCCGGCTCGGCTCTAGGCGGAGGAACATCTACAGAATGCCTCGAAGGCATAGGCTCGTACGCCGGCACGTGTCGCGAAGACCGGCAAGATATCTTCGAAGCCATCTTCTTCGCAAACGACCTCATCGCCACGTAACGGCGAGTCAGCATATCATAAGCTCTCCCCGGGACCTGCACCAACAAGCAGCCAAGGAAACGCTCAGCAATACAGTTACACTCGACAACAAAAAGAGAAAAATACAGAAAAGATGCCAAGATGGAAAAGAGTCAGCACACTCACCGATCTATCGGGGTCCACTCTGTATGCAGCAGGAGCCTGCTCCGGAACGGGTACAGACACCCTCCTCCTCGATCCGTCCTCGCGGACGTACGTGAAATCCGGCCCCGGCATCGGAACCTCTGGGGGATCCTGCTGTGAATGTGTGCCCAAAATTTTGTGTTATTGGAATTCACGCGAGTTTGAAGACATCCGAGTTATTTGAAAAACGGAGTCGCCACGCCATTTTGATTACCTCAAAACTTTGAAAAAAAGGTTTTATGGGTTCGGAGGTTAAGTTACCCCTTGGGAAGAACGTTTGGCGTTCACCCAAAGTGCCTTGCCGGAGCAAGTCTCCCTAGATTTCATTAATCGTGTTTGCTTGCGTGCTTTCTTTGTGTGCATGTGTTTGAAAATGAGGGGGGGAATGTCCCAAGTTGTCTTCCGGACGTACAAACCATTTGTTGGTTGTCGCTCGGGATTCCTTGGAATTTATGTATTTGGGATTATGATCCCGTCCTCATCTTATGACTTATGATCATCGCATTTTAAACCTCGGGACCCTCGGGACTTGCGTGATCGAGAGAATGACTCTCTTTTGGGTCAAAGATGAGGTTCTTTAGGAAGGAATGTCCTTAGCCCATCAATCCTACGCTTTAAGACGGTCGAGCTCGTATAGAGGCTTCATACTCATTCTTAAGCGATAATCGGAGATATAGGGTTCAAGGTTATCCTTTTCCTAAAGAAATCATGAACCTTTAATGGAAGGAACGATGCAAAGATGAGAACTTTTACACCGATCCGTTCCAAGGTTGGGGGAAAGGGGAAATGCATGATAAAAAAAATGACTCTTTAATGAAAAGATGACATTTTTAGGTTGCAAATGATGCTTTTTGATTTAAAGAAATGATCTTTATGCAAATAATGCATAAAGATTTGATTTTTATGCAAATGATGCATTGAAAAAGGGGGTTTTGATGCAAAGGATGCATTTTTATTGAAAAAGATTTGATCTTTATATGCAAATGATGCATAAAGATGACATTTTTATTGGAAAATAGGGATTTTAGGTGCAAAGGATGCACCTTTATGAAAAAAGACTACATTTTTATGACAAATGAGGTCTTAATGCATGCAAAGGGGGAAAGGGGGTGATAAAGATGTGATCTTTAAGCTACCAAGTCCCAAGCAATATAAAGACAATGCAATGAGCAATTTATAAAGCAATTAGGATGCAAGGATAGGGCGTGCGAGGTTACCAATGACTTCCTTTGCTTCTCGGGACGGAGCTAGGAGGAGAGGTCGATCTTTGGTCTTCAAGGAGGAGGGATGTAGCTTCTTGGCCTTCCTTCTTCTTCTTCTTGAATTCCCAGCAGTTTCTTCACGTCTTTCAGAGTGGATTGAGTATTTTTCTCATATCTTGTGTGTTTTGAAATGGGTAGAGGAGGCCTCTATTTATAGAGCGATCTGGATAAGGCTAATGAAGCCGTGCGGTGCGAGCCCTTTGCAAATGAGGCCGTGCGGTCTTATCCATTGTGACTCAGCATTCTAGAACCATGCAAGGTGGCATCATTCTAGAAGCTTCCCCCTAATTAAGAAAAACGTGTTTTCTTAATTAAGAAGGCTCCTTACAGCCCTAATTTAGATTTGGACTGTTCCAGGACATTTCCGGAACACTAGGAAGGTCAGGGAATTACCGGAAAATTTACCGAAATGTCGGGAAAATTAACCGGAAGGCATGAGCCAGATTTGGGTACTTACGAAGCCCTCGGCAACGTCACTTGCAAGGCAAGTGGGGTTGTCGATAGAAAAGGATCCGATCTCGGCGAATGCCGAGACGGATTGGGAGACCAAGGTGGTCGAGTGGTGAACCTTTTGGAAGGCTACCTACGTATCCGGAGGAATCAAGCCGGGCCGTAGTTCGGAATTAGGATCCGCCAGGGGAGGAAGAAGAGAAAGCGGTCTCTTCTTTGGGGACATAGAAGAGAAAATGACCTAGGAGGTCAAGCAATTGATCCTACTGGGGACATGCTAGGAGTGACCCAGGTGGTCGAATATTTGAACTTTTATGAGGGGGCGCTTTATCACTGAGGAGTGACAAAGGAACAGGGTGACCAAAGTGGTCGAATGGCTGGACCTTTTATAAAAGGCTACCTACGTATCCCGGAGGAACCAAGCCTTGATCGTAGTTCAAGCATCACTAGATAGTTAGGAACGATGTCTAGGATCCTTGAGATTTTGACAATTCGGAGGCTGTCACCTGAAGAAGCTAGAGCTTACGGCACTATCTCTTTATGACGGGGATAGAGGTAACTTAAGTTGGGAAACTTGAGCGTACGTCACTATTCGCGGATAGAGGTATCACAAGTTGGAATGACTTGGGCATACACCACTATTCGCGGATAGTGGTAGCACAAGTTGGAATGACTTGAGCATACTTCACTATTCGCGGATAGAGGTAGCACAAGTTGGAATGACTTGGGCGTACTTCACTATTCGCGGATAGAGGTAGCACAAGTTGGAATGACTTGGGCGTACTTCACTATTCGCGGATAGAGGTAGCACAAGTTGGAATGACTTGGGCGTACTTCACTATTCGCGGATAGAGGTAGCACAAGTTGGAATGACTTGGGCATACGTCACTATTCGCGGATAGAGGTAGCACAAGTTGGAATGACTTGGGCGTACTTCACTATTCGCGGATAGAGGTAGCACAAGTTGGAATGACTTGGGCGTACTTCACTATTCGCGGATAGAGGTAGCACAAGTTGGAATGACTTGGGCATACGTCACTATTCGCGGATAGAGGTAGCACAAGTTGGAATGACTGGGGCGTACTTCACTATTCGCGGATAGAGGTAGCACAAGTTGGAATGACTTGGGCGTACTTCACTATTCGCGGATAGAGGTAGCACAAGTTGGAATGACTTGGGCGTACTTCACTATTCGCGGATAGAGGTAGCACAAGTTGGAATGACTTGGGCGTACATCACTATTCGCGGATAGAGGTAGCACAAGTTGGAATGACTTGGGCGTACTTCACTATTCGCGGATAGAGGTAGCACAAGTTGGAATGACTTGGGCATACGTCACTATTCGCGGATAGAGGTAGCACAAGTTGGAATGACTTGGGCGTACTTCACTATTCGCGGATAGAGGTAGCACAAGTTGGAATGACTGGGGCGTACTTCACTATTCGCGGATAGAGGTAGCACAAGTTGAAATGACTTGGGCATACGTCACTATTCGCGGATAGAGGTAGCACAAGTTGGAATGACTTGGGCATACGTCACTATTCGCGGATAGAGGTAGCACAAGTTTAGAGTTCTGACAATTCGGAGGTTGTCGCCTAGTGTTATCCCGTTATAACGGAATTAACGGAGGCGACTGGGAATAAAGCTTTATTGCTAAAGAGATAAGGGATATTTTCTGAAAAGATGTTATCTTGGTTAAAAGATAACGGAAATTGCATGCCCAAGTGGAAGGTCCAGGGGCAGGATTGTACTTTATGCTCAGAGCGAATGAAGCCGTCCGGCATGAGATGGAGAAAAAGAAGCCGTACGGCTAGAAGCCTGTTTTTTCCAGATTATTTAAAATCAGGTTTTGAACGGGCATTGGGCATTTGTTGCCGCCCACTTCAGCCGAGAGAGAGAGAAGAGAGAGAGAATTTCGAAATTCTTCAACCCTTTTGCTTCTCTTTGATTTGAAATGGATCCGGAGGGCAATCCCATACCAAGGCAAGCGAGGAGAAACATCTCGGCGGCCGCGAGAAGGAGGAGGAAGGAGCTCGTGAGGACGGAGAGGAAGTATGACTTCCTTACGCCTCCATCGGAGCTTTACCCGGGGAGGAGGGAGCATAAATCAACGAACCCGCGATCGGTTGGGGTAAGCATTCTCATTTTGCTCAAATCCGATGATTTTGCTTGAATTTTGAATGATTTAGGGCTTGACCCGAATTTTAGGATTTTTGAATGATTTTTTGAATGATTTTGAGATGCATGAACAACCTATGAGGCTAAGAATATGCAATGTGCAATTTTATTTGACAGAAATTATGAGAATGACTCACTTTTTTCTCGCAAAATGAAGTAAGAATTTTTCAAAATATGAGACGGAGTTCTTGCCTTGTGCTAGAACTAGGTCAGAATTCTGATTTTCAATGAGAAAACATGATTTTGGAAGATGAAAATGATTCATGCATGCCATTTTTTTGAAAAATAATGCTTATGTGTGATTTTGTGCTTTAGGAAAGCAATGACGCGTTTCAAGTGATGAAAGACACGTTTTTGATGCAAAAGATATGCTAGAAAAACTTTTATGAATGCTTTTCTTTTGAAAATATGTGCACTTTTGAATATATGCATGCTTTTGAAATGATATGAAGGGCGCGCTTCTTTTGATGTGCTTGTCTGACGGGAGAACAAGTCTAGAGGACCGTCGGAGATAGCGGTCAAGCTTTGGCGAGAGGATGCCGGATTTTGAGAAGGATGGGGCAAATCCCAAGCGGTGGTGAGGGCTACCGGCTGGATGCATTTGTAGAGGCTATCGGTAGGGGTGTCCACATCACCTCTAAGAGCGAGGGCTTGGTCCGGGCCCTTTACGAGTTACAGTGGGACGGCACTCATAGCTTCCACGAGTGAGGGAGAGGCGACGGTGACTCACTGCCGATTTCACCGCTATTTCGGGCTTACGGTTCACGGGAGGCCGTGACTTGGAGGGACCATATTACGGCCAGGAGTTTCGGGCTTTGGTCGGGTTTGAGGCGGTCCGAGAAATTTGGGGATGGAGACACGGAATGTCGAGGTGGCGATCCGAGACTTCCATACGAAATTTTCTTTGCTAATGATGTGGCCCCCTTGGCCTGGCTAGAAAGCATTCATATGGTTGATGCTATCGGTCACCATCTTTGCCAATTGCAGGACGATAGCTATGACTTGCCTCCTCGACTCTACGGAGGATGTGGATGGGATAGGGACGGTCTCTTGGGGAGAGGCCGGATTGGCGGAGTTGTACTTCTCGTTGGACATGTACGGTCGGAACAAGGTGCTTCGATGGGCCCTTCTCATTTGCCCTTGAGGTAGTCTCCTTTCTTTTTTCTTTTCTCTTTTCTGTCTTGAGACTTTTATAAGAGAGAATGACCTTTTGATGTTTTGAACATGCGGGCTGGTTTTGCGAGGTGATCGGGTTCTTCCCTTGGAACCCGGCGAGTGATGTCACCATCTTCCACTGCTATGGTTATTTGGAGGGAGATGCAACGAGAGATAAATTCACGGGGAAGACCCGGATTACCTTCGACTACAAAATGGTGAGGCCGGTCATCAACGAGGATGGGCACGATGGAGTGGACTTCTTCCCACAGGGGCGAGTATCCGAGAGATCTTCTTTGGGAGATGCCATAGAGGTGACGAGGCGAGAGGAGGTGGCTCACGGGGCGACATGTGATGTCATCTACTTGGGGGACCGTTTCTCGAGCGGCATGGTCATGTTCCCTACTAGATGCCATTACTCCTTCGACCCTCCCGGCACGGATCTTTGCAGCCCGAGGGGAGGCCGGAAGGATGAGATTGCTAGGTACCGAGGCGGCGTAGGCTGCGGAGGAGTACCGGCATGGACACCCCCTACTGTTGTGTTTGTGGAGCGGCGCTGAGGACGCCCACGAAGCTAGTGAAGGCGGCGGTCACTCGGGGATATGGGGAGGATGAGCCTGCGGACCCGCCGATCCCTCTGCGCATCGTCTACGTGGTCCATGGAGTGCCGAGGAGGATGAGGATACACTGTCCCCGATGCTAGGGAGCCCCGGTACACCTTGCCGCTGATAGCCTTTGTAAGTGTACTCTTAGGGTCTTATTCCCTTTTTAGCTTTGATTTTACGCTTTTACAATTTTGAGATTTTACGAGATTTTACGAGATTTTTAAGATTTTCTCTTTTCTTTCTCGGGTTCCGGCTCGCACTTACGATAATTTGGTTCGGGCGAGAATAGGGAAATTTGGAAGGACATGTGCCGGTCTCTCTGAGGAAGGCGCTGCGCTTGAAGGCGGCGGATGCGCTGAGCACAGGCGCAAGAGACGGCACGTCGGGGGCACAGCGTCTACCTCATCGGCCTCGGAGTACTCTTCCCGAGTGCTATGCCTCGGGGGCGGGGACCCAGCCCGACGTGCAGGCAGGCGGGCGAGTATGGGCACGATAATGTCCATCTATCGATGTGAGCGACCGGGAGGAGGACTTGATGAGGGAGGCTAGCATCTACGAGGCGAGCGGCGATGAAGACGAAGAAGAATCGGAGGCCTAGGAGGTCTCTAGAATAGACTTGGAACAAAAACAAACAATTTACAATTTTTATGCACACTTTGTTTATTTTTTGTTTTATTTGGGCGCCGATGGGGCGAAAACATTGTATTTATGTTTTATTTGCTTTTCTAATTCATGCTTTTTCAATTTGCATATTATACGAGCCTTGGGGGCGACTTTTTTGCTTGGAATTGGGGCTGAAAATGGGCCAAAATGATTTATAATGGTGTATAAATGCTTGAATGGCTTACGGATATGTTTTTGTACGGGTTTTGGTTGAAAAAGTGGGGTGAAAACTCCGCTTGGGCAGCAACTTTGGTTCTTTGCAGAATTTTCTGCGAGAGGGCTAATGTAGCCGTGCGGCATGGCCTTGAGGGCAAATGAAGCCGTGCGGCTTACGGTTACATGCGAAATTTGGTTATTTTACGAATAAAAGCAAGGCTTGGCCATTTCATTTCATTTTCACTCTAGACTTGTCCCAATTGTTCCCGAGCATATTTTGGACCTAAAAGCACCATCTTTGATCATTTTGCGATGGAGAATCCCGTTAGATTGCAAAGGGGAAACGAGACCATTTTCTATCCGGTCTTCAATCTTGGGCGAGATATAACTTCCAAAATCACAAGGGTGCTTGATTCTTCCTTCAAGATCAAGTCTTTATGGCATTTGAGGATCTCCCGCCCGATTGGGATACGTTGAGAGCCGCGGCAAAGTTACAGGATGTCAGGAGACATGTTTCTTGTTTCTCTTACAACGAAATCGTCCCAACGCCACGAAGACTTGAGCCTTGATTGGGGGTCGAGATTGAGGCTATATCTATTCCGCTGATCGGAGACGTGCCGGTGACGGTAAAGCTTGCATCTTTTACACGAGATTCCTTTGGGAAGGTGAGAGGATGATGGTAGCCCGGATAGGATTGACCTTTCGATATCCCGGGCGGGTTTGGGTCTCCGAGATATGGCTGCGACCACGGTGGCTATGGATGCTTTCATTCTCTGCGTATTCTCTATTTTGTTCAGCTTCTTGCGAGTCCGTGGGGATGCTGTCATAGTGGTCTCTTGGACATGGTCGAGAAGGCTGCCCGAGTGGGAAGGATATTGTCCCGTGGTTTTGGGAGAGACATTTCATGGGATTGATAGGATGGCTCGGGGAGACCGTTTCATGAGGTCAGGGAGTCCGGCTATGTTGACTTTGTGGGCTGCGGGGAGAGGCTCGGGGGCTTTGCACAGGGCTTTGCCGACTCGGTGCCACTTGGGTGATTTCTCGGAGAGGTGCTAGGCAGCGAGGAACGGGGTAGGCCAGGAGGCGATGATGGCTAGGCTATCCACTTCGGACATCCGTTGAGTGGATACCACATTGGAGGTTGCGGACCGGGAGGATATTTCGGGAGTCTTATCTTTGTGAGGGTTCCGGGATTACAGCTGGTCGTCCTTCACATTACCACTGCTTGGTATCCGAGGCGGTTTGGGGCTTTACGGGAGCCGTTGAGTGATTGGGAGGACATCAGGACCATGGAGGTGGTGTCATTGGACATGAGAGATCCGGCCCGGCTTCTCTTTCTTCTCGAGGGCTTGGACACATCTTTCCCACCCGGGGCTATCTTCGGGAGCGGGAAAGAGTACCATCTTGACCACTTTGTCTACTTGGGCGAGTACGAGAGGGAGATGGGAGCGACTCGGGTTATCTTGGAGGATAGACGTCGAGCTTTATTGGGAGGGCGGCTGCGACTCGAGTAGGACTACGAGGGAGGCGAGGCTAAGGCGAGTTGCCATAACCAATCGGAGGTGACTTGGTCGGGGATATGGAGGCTCGGTACAAGAGGTTGTCAGGGTCGCTCCTTTGGCCCGAGGCTCGAGAGGAGGAGTGCGGACTCGTGCTCGTATAGAGAGAGCGCTCATTGACACGGGGTTGGTAGAGGCTCCGGTGAGGATACCGAGAGGTCGGGATGAGGATCT